>JAMWET010001176.1:60000-207817 GCA_024036415.1 Prochilodus magdalenae
CGAGCCAACAGGGCTTTGGATGCAATATATAAATAATAAGCCGTACGCCAGGGCTCATATAAAACCACTCAGGCCCGGTTCTTCCCTGAGACTCCGATGAGTGGAGCGAGTCAGCAGAGCTCAATTAAAGCCCGTTCCCACACGGGCCCTTATAAGTGTTTCCCCTGTGTTATATAATATCCTCTGTTCGAACGTCACCTTTTAGAAATCGTGTTCTGCTCCACTGTGTTTCTCATCTTCCTGCATCATTCCCAAAAGCCTTCCCTTCAACAGCGCTGCTGTTTCCCTCCCCTCACCACTCACGTATCATTAACACACATACATATAGCTCCGTGTTCTCACTGCAGGTGCTGGATCTCCTGACGGCTCTTATAGCGGTTGTAACAGCCACATGCTCTTCACACGGCACCGTGTCAAATTTGAGTCTGTAATTAAGACTTTTTAAATTAAAAATGTAATCAGGAGAGATGTCGGAAGGCTCCGAAGGCTTACAGGGGTTTGGAAAAGGGTAACAATGCTACTTGGTTGGCCCGCAAAGTATGGATTTTGGAACACACATGTTGGCATGGCATAGTCACTGGAAGGGCTGAGCCGCTGCACACAGGCCAGGGAACTCTAGGTGCCATGCCAAGCGTCGGCTGGAGTGGTGTGAAGCTCCGCCTCTGGACTCTGGAGCAGTGGAACCGTGTTCTCTGGAGTGACGGATCACGCTTCACACATGGATTGCACGGCAGTAAAGTTTGGTGGAGGGGGGATAAGGGTCTGGGTGGGTTCAGGGTCTGGGCTTGGACCCTTAGTTCCAGGGAAGGGTGGTGTTAATGCTGCAGCACACAAAGACGTTCTACACGGTTCTACACGGTTCTACACTTCCAGCTTTGTGCGGCAGTCTGGGGAGGAACCCTTTCCTGTTCCTGATCCATAAAGAGATGGAGTGAGGAGTTTGGGGTGGAGGAACTCCAGGGGTGACCTCCTGAATCTCGTGGAAAGTTTTCCCAGAAGAGCCGAGGCAGTGATGGCTGGAAAAGGAGGGAACGTTAAACGGCTCATATCCCATTTTTTGTTCTATTTCCTGTTTTGCTCTTTGAAGCATTTGTGTGGTTTTATGCACCAACCATGACTATTCCCGCCTCTCCTAATGCCTCAGTGAAGCAGGCTGCTTCTGTTACTGTGCCTTGAAGGCTGATATGAGATAAAGGAGCTGTGCTCTGATTGGCTGTCCTACATCATTCAGAAAAACCCTCAGAGCTGAAACATTCATAAGAACTTCAATACGAGTGTAGCACCCAGTACTGATCCTAACGTTAACCCTATCTAATCTGAATATACCAAGCTTGACTGAACATCATTCCTGCAACCAGCCAAGCCAGGCCACTGCCTGGGGCCCCAGGCCCAGTGGGGACCCCTCGAGAGCTATATAGATAAGCTCACCAGACAGTAAACGAGTCCCCTGTGACGGAACAGTACCTAACAGTGTGTAATCCCTCCACCAGCACCAGTAACAGCTGGTTAGGATTGGGGATGGACTGGACAGGTTTCTGGACGTAGGCCAAATCAGTGTACAGACACTCTTGTTGGTCCAGATGTGGTGGAGGCCTTCCCTGGCACAGTTCCGAGGAGAATTCCCTGTAGACTGGGATTGTATCCACTGCTGGTAGACCCGTATGACCGTACGCTTCCACACACCTGCAGATTCAGCTACTTCCTTTACACTATGGTCTTTGGCCACGCCCACATGCAGTCCCTCCTTTTAGCCAGTCATTAACATCTGCTCTGGAGCCATTTTCCACACATGGGACGAGACATTCCCTGCACTGTAGCACCTCTTCCCAATCTATGGATCCCGTCACTCACACCCCACAAGGGTTTATAATAGCCCCATCGTCTTTGTGCAGCGCCACCTGCTGGAACCTGAAGGTACTACCTCCTTTAACACACTCCGATTTCCGGGGAGTTTATATATGTATGATGGTCAGGTGTCCACACTGTCCATACTTTTGGCCATATAGACTTTCTCAAGGAATACCAATAAGTGGGTGAAGGAATAAGCATGGGGTCATCCTCGGCTACATGCCTGGCCATCGATATGCCTGTTGTTCTGTAAGGCTGTTCCAGAGAACGGCTACAACAGGCTCTGTAGGTGGAGCATCCATACTTCCATGAAGAGGAAAACTGTAAAATGGGATTCAAGGATATCCTGGAAATAAAAGGACGGGGGTTTGGGATCAACAGAGCGCTAAGAAACCGGCGGGTGTCCAGCCGTATATGCATTGTTCCAGACTTTAAATACCACCGGAACTCTCCTCATTGCCGCCCACCCTCACCATCATTACGGCGGGCGTATCCACGGCCGGCGCTGATACCCACAGCTACGTCTCTGCAAAGTGAATAGACGGTGTGATTCCAGGCCACGTGCCGGTTTAGAAATCATTTCATCACGTCATGGCCGGCTATCTCCCGCTCGGCCCGGTGAAATCCCCTGTGGAAAATACTGGGGGAGTTGACATGGCAACTGGAGCCCTGTGGTTTCATTATAAGGAGAAAGTCTCGCTCCGGCGCAGCTCTGCCAGGGTACGGCTAGCGAGGGTAATGAAGGAGGGCTGCCTGGGGATCAGCGAGAAGGTCACATCTCAGGGGGCTAGCAGTGTTTGAGTCTTCCCGCAGCATGGGAGTCCTTAATGATGCGGGCGTTTGGAGACGCTCCCTGGGTTCCTCAGGCCAGGCCTCGCCTGCTGGATGTCTTCTGGGCCCGGCTGAGCTGTCTGAGGGTTGGGGAGGTATTGCGTGGCTGAATGCTGTAGATTGACCCATTTTCTGCGGAAACTGAACATAAACGTTCACACCCAGTAGATATACAGCACTATGGCGGGAACGTCACGGACCTTGGTATTCCGGATGTTCCAGGGTCAGCTGTTTGATCCTGCTTTGAGTGGATTTCTCTTTAACCACACAGCAACGAGAGGGCAAGAGCTTACAGCCCAAACCTTATTTACCCCAAACCTTACTATGTCTGTTTAATAATAATAATAATAATAATAATACTACTACTACTACTACTAATAACAATAATAATAACAGCAACAACAACAACAACAATAATAATAATAATAATAATAATAATAATAATACTACTACTAATAACAATAATAATAACAATAATAATACTACTACTACTACTAATAATAATAATACTAATAATAATAATAATAATAATAATAATAATAATAATGATTATTATTATTATTATTATTAATAATAATAATATTATTATTATTATTAGTAGTATTTATTTATAAACATTTTTATAATATATTTACTTTTTTATTACTGTACTATTTCTTACTGGTAGTTTTTAATTTTTTTAATTTTCTCTCTTTTATTAATAATTATTACTGATTTTATCTCTTTAATAATTTTAATGGGTAGTCCTTAATTACCAATCTTTCCTCAGTGTTTTATGTTTTGTAACTTTATGATGTGGCTTGTGATCATATTTTTACTTCCTTACTCTACTCGTAATTATAAATATATATTTCCTGTTTTCAGCCCCTTCTGTTTGTACAATGTTCAGCGTTTACAGTGTAAATGATGGTCACCCTGAATGTACCCTGTTTCAACTCAAGGTTGATTGATTTATTGATTGATTGATTGAACGTTTTGGTTGAATGGATTATTTTGTTGGTTTTCTAAGTGATAATAATTGAACACATATATTAATTTAATGCACTATTGCTGTTTATTATTTAAATATTCTATTGGTGAAAAATATTAAAAATATGATGCTTATATATTATTTACTATAGTAAATATTTAATCTTATTATATCTTATATTAAGTTGATATATATTAAAATTCTAATTTTAAGATTGTTGTGAGCTCAGTTCAAAATTATTTTCGCAGTGTATACAGCACCTTTCATAAACTCAGATCATTCAAAGAGCTTAAAAAATAAAAAAAATACTCTACAGAGAACATCCTAATGGAGATGTAGGAATAGAACAGAAATGAAAACAACAGATTTTTAAATTTAAAATCTAATTTAAATTAGGACAATAAAGTTCTGATACAGAACAGAAGTGTTATAGAGCTAACAGAGTTTCAAACTGTGCTGCTCAAACAGGAACATTCTCAGTCTGTATTTTAAAGTGTCTAGTACCGGGGTTCTTCTGATGCTCTCTGTCGACTGATGCCATTTAGGAGCAGCATAATATCTAAACACTGCGTCTCCATGTTCAGTCTTTACCCTAGACTAAACACTGCGTCTCCATGTTCAGTCTTTACCCTAGACTAAACACTGTGTCTCCATGTTCAGTCTTTACCCTAGACTAAACACTGCGTCTCCATGTTCAGTCTTTACCCCAGACTAAACACTGTGTCTCTATGTTCAGTCTTTACTCTAGACTAAACACTGCGTCTCTATGTTCAGTCTTTACTCTAGACTAAACACTGCGTCTCCATGTTCAGTCTTTACCCCAGACTAAACACTGTGTCTCTATGTTCAGTCTTTACTCTAGACTAAACACTGCGTCTCCATGTTCAGTCTTTATCCCAGACTAAACACTGTGTCTCTATGTTCAGTCTTTACTCTAGACTAAACACTGCGTCTCCATGTTCAGTCTTTACCCCAGACTAAACACTGCGTCTCCATGTTCAGTCTTTACCCCAGACTAAACACTGCGTCTCCATGTTCAGTCTTTACCCCAGACTAAACACTGCGTCTCCATGTTCAGTCTTTACCCCAGACTAAACACTGCGTCTCCATGTTCAGTCTTTACTCTAGACTAAACACTGCGTCTCCATGTTCAGTCTTTACCCCAGACTAAACACTGCGTCTCCATGTTCAGTCTTTACCCCAGACTAAACACTGCGTCTCCATGTTCAGTCTTTACCCCAGACTAGACACTGCGTCTCCATGTTCAGTCTTTACCCCAGACTAAACACTGCGTCTCCATGTTCAGTCTTTACCCCAGACTAAACACTGCGTCTCTATGTTCAGTCTTTACCCCAGACTAAACACTGCGTCTCCATGTTCAGTCTTTACCCTAGACTAAACACTGCGCCTCCATGTTCAGTCTTTACCCCAGACTAAAACCTGCGTCTCTATGGTCAGTCTTTACCCCAGACTAAACACTGCATCTCCATGTTCAGTCTTTACTCTAGACTAAACACTGCATCTCCATGTTTAGTCTTTACCCTAGACTAAACACTGCGTCTCCATGTTCAGTCTTTACTCTAGACTAAACACTGCGTCTCTATGTTCAGTCTTTACCCCAGACTAAACACTGCGTCTCTATGTTCAGTCTTTACCCCAGACTAAACACTGTGTCTCTATGTTCAGTCTTTACCCCAGACTAAACACTGCATCTCCATGTTTAGTCTTTACCCTAGACTAAACACTGCATCTCCATGTTCAGTCTTTACTCTAGACTAAACACTGCATCTCCATGTTTAGTCTTTACCCTAGACTAAACACTGCGTCTCCATGTTCAGTCTTTACTCTAGACTAAACACTGCATCTCCATGTTTAGTCTTTACCCTAGACTAAACACTGCGTCTCCATGTTCAGTCTTTACCCTAGACTAAACACTGCGTCTCTATGTTCAGTCTTTACCCCAGACTAAACACTGCGTCTCTATGTTCAGTCTTTACCCCAGACTAAACACTGTGTCTCCATGTTCAGTCTTTACCCCAGACTAAACACTGCATCTCCATGTTCAGTCTTTACCCCAGACTAGACACTGCGTCTCCATGTTCAGTCTTTACCCCAGACTAAACACTGCGTCTCCATGTTCAGTCTTTACTCTAGACTAAACACTGCGTCTCCAGACAGGACTATCTGACTAGATCCTGATGACCTGAGAGTTCTGCTCAGCTCATATCAGATGCATACACTGGTTGTACACCACCCAGAGATCTATAGGCCAGTAACAGAACCCGTCTATTACTCCTAGTGACTCTGGCAGCTGCACTGGAAGCTGAGGGCCGGTTTGGAGACCATTACGGTGATCAGTCACTGAGCATCATCTGCTTAGCTGTGGTAAGGTTTCCCATGTTAGTTGAGGATTCGTCCAGGGAAGCTTGTGTAGAGTAGATATTAGGGGCCCCAGAACAGAGCCCTGGGGTACACCGCAGGTCCCCGCCAAGCACTAGTTCCTCCCCTGCAGATATGGACCGTACTATTTTAGGGCCAGGTTCTGGAGAGGTTAACCCACTTCTGCCATACAGACTCGAAGGCAAAAGTGGTGGAAGACTATATGAGGACATTGCTTTTGCCCAAACAACTTCCTGTACAAAGACACTGTTTAGTTTTTATACTTGTTAGGTCCTACTAATAGCTAGGAGAAATTAAAATTGCACAGCAAGCCAGTCTGGGTCTCAGGAGGTTAAACCACGGAGTCTTTGGTGTGGGCCCCGTCCTGGGCCTGGGTCTCGAAGCTTTCGGACCATTGCAGGTCCTGCTGTATATGGACGGCAGGGGCGGAGCCTACTCCCTGGACCACAGGACCGGGGGCAGACTGGTGGTGGGGGGCTAACGCCCGAACGCGGCTAAACATCAGCGCAAGCTGAATCCTTTTAAAGACGTGGCGTTAAGGTTGCCACCTTTCAGAAATGAAAATAAAGGATGGGGGCGTGGTCATGTGTGAGTGACGTGTGTTCGAAATCGCGTCCGGTATTTGATCTGATTCCGATTGTTTGGCAGAGAGTGCGATCAACCATGTGTGACATACGTGTTTATTGGACATTTACGGTAATACAGAAAATTTACGGACGTTTACGGAAATACCGAACAAATCTCTCCCGTATTATTTTAATAAAGGACGATTCTGTATTTTACGGGACGGGTGGCAACTCTAGGTGGCGTATTTGCGATTGGCCAGAGCAATGAACGAATATACGCAGCATTGGACTCATTCTGGCAGTACTTCAGCTCAACCTATAAAATTTATAATATTAATATATTAAACTAATAATCAGTAATAATGCTGGACTTTGATGTGAACAACAAACCAACACGACATGTCATTTAACCAGGAACACACATTCAAACACCGTGAAGGCACGTACGGTCATTTATCGCTCTCTCGTGATGGATTTCTCATTAAGAGCAGAGAATCCAGGAGGGGGAAAGAAAACAGCGGCTCATTCGTTTAGTGGAAGAGATTATTCCTCATCAAAAGCTGAAGCTGAAAGAGTGATTCAGCCGTTAACAGTCCTCAGCGCATGCATTGATTGGCTATGATAATGGAGGTCGCTCTCCACAGTTGAACCGCGCTTTATTCCCCCTCAGACAGCCAGATGGGAGCAAACCGCTGGCTGGTGTCACTCCACACTTTCATCTGCAGCTGTTTATTAGCTAAGAGGAAGAAACTGAGGCTCGAATGTTCCTCCTGGAGGCTGGAGGCGTGTGAGTGAAACCAGGAACAGGGCCTTGGGCTCCGCTGCCTTTCAGCAGGTATCTGATTTCACCCTTGATTATTAATGGGACCCACTCAGGAGAGAAACTGAGCGTTTGGGTGGTCCCACAGACACAGTGGTCCAGCTCGTGGGCCTTTAGGAGCCGGGAAGGCCAGGTGCTTCATTTGGAATGCCTGTTTTTTTAGCTGGGTCCATACTGACGTAGCTCCAGGACTCGTGGTCAGTTACTGCAGGCACCACCAGGAATCAGACATCTCAGTATTCAACCTCGAGCGTGTTAGTGAGGACCGAGTCCATGGGGTACATGACAGCACACTGTCCCTTACGGAGTTCACTCTGATGATGAATTATACATGGTTTGGGAATATTCTGGAATAACGCTGCATGAACTGGAAACGTGGAAGCCAAATCAGCCAGCAGAGTGGAGCGGAGTCTCAGGTGAACCATGGGATTAGGTCTAGACCAACCAGAGCTCTAGCTTTCAACTTTCTGCCCACACAGTCCAGTACACAGGTTTCAGATGAAGATTGAACTGATCCGTTTATGGTTCTGATCGGTTCTGAGAAATAGAACTCAGTCCATTTATTAAAGACTGTCACAAGAGGCAAATAACATATAGGTGTTCTGTTCACTACATGTACTGTACTTGTACAGGTACTACATGACCAGACATATATATATATATACATACAGTATATACAGACACACAGACAGACACACAGATAGATAGATAGATAGATAGATAGATAGATAGATAGATAGATAGATAGATAGATAGATAGATAGATAGATAGATGAATAGATGGATAGATGGATAGATAAACAGGAAGCAGTGTCAGCCTGGTTCACGCCCTGACCTCGCCCTTCACTAACGCCGTGTACTCCCCCCTCTCCCCCCCCCCCTGTCTTTCTCTCTCTCTCCCCTCTCTGTCTCTCTCTCTGTCTCTCTCTGTCTCTCTCTCTCCCCCTTGTCTCTCTCTCTGTCTCTCTCTGTCTCTCTCTCCCCCTTTCTGTCTCTCTCTCTGTCTCCCCGTCTCGCTCTCTCTTTCTCTCTCTCTCTCTGTCTGTCTCTCTCCCCCCTCTCTCTCTCTCCCTCCCTCTCTCTCTCTCTCCCTCCCTCTCTCTCTCTCTCCACCACCCTCTCTTTCTCTCCGTCTTTTTCTCTCTCTGTCTCTCCCCTCTCTCTGTCGATTTCTCTCTCCCCCACCTCTCTCTCTCCCTCTCTGTCTCTCTCACCCTCTCTCTCTCTCTCTCTCTCTCTCTCTCTCTCTCTCTCTCCCTCCCTCTCTCTCTCTCTCTCTCTCTCTCTCTGTCTCTCTCTCCACCACCCTCTCTTTCTCTCCGTCTTTTTCTCTCTCTGTCTCTCCCCTCTCTCTGTCTATCTCTCTCTCCCCCACCTCTCTCTCTCCCTCTCTCTCTCTCCCCCCCTCTCTCTCTCTGTCTCCCCCCCTCCCTGTCTCTCTCTCTCTCTCTCTCTCTCTGTCTCTCTCTCCACCCTCTCTTTCCTCTCCGTCCTCTCTCTGTCTCTCACCCTCTCTCTCTCTCTCTCCTCCCTCTCTCTCTGTCTCCCCCTCCCTCTCTCTCTCTCTCCTCCCTCTCTCTCTGTCTCCCCCTCCCTCTCTCTCTCTCTCTCTGCAGAACCGTCACATTAAGTCGTCCTGAACTCAGACACAGTTAGTCACATGAGCGCCACTGTGCCCCGCCACACTGCTCACACAGCTGCCGGCTGCTCCCTGAGCCAATCAGCTGTCACCGTGGCTTACAGGCGGCACAGAAGACTATTGACGGCAGTAAAAATAACAGCACCTCTGGCTAGCTGCCACTCACCGCGGGTGGAGGGGGTGAGGGGGGTGGCGGGCGGGCGGGCTGCTGGAGAGAGGAGGAAGAGTGAAGACTTAGATAAGGAGGCTAATGAGAGGGCCAGGGAGAGATTTATAATACTAATAATATTAATAATATGACTAATAATACAAATAATACTAATAATAATGCCAATACTACTAATAATAACACTAATAATACTAATAATACAACCGATAATACTACTAATGATGCCAATACTACTAATAATAACACTAATAATACTAATAATACAACCAATAATACTACTAATGATGCCAATACTACTAATAATAACACTAATAATACTAATAATACAACCAATAATACTACTAATGATGCCAATACTACTAATAATAACACTAATAATACTAATAATACAACTAATAATACTAATAATAATGCCAATACTACTAATAATAACACTAATAATACTAATAATACAACTAATAATACTAATAATAATGCCAATACTACTAATAATAACACTAATAATACTAATAATACAACTAATAATACTAATAATAATGCCAATACTACTAATAATAACACTAATAATACTAATAATAATGCCAATACTACTACTAATAACACTACTACTACTACTACTAATAATAGTAATAATAATAATGACACTAAAGAACTTTGAAATCTCTACCCAGCGGTGAACTACTGCTACGCCACGAGTTTCACCCCTGACCCCACGCTAGTGACTGGTTACTGGAAACACCTGGAGCTACGGATGATCCGATCGTGGAGAGCAGCTTCCGGAGATTACTTACCATATTCTAAAATGCCGAATCCAAAACGTTCCCGCGAAATGTGCTTCCAGAAGTGTGTGGTGGGTTTGCGTTTCCAAACGTAGGCGGAACCAGCTCTTCTTATCTGAACTCCCTGTTCCTCCTTTCATTCTGGTGCCATTTGAGGTGGAACAGCGAATTCGAATAAGAGGCCAGCTTCTGCTCCGCCACGGTGGACGCTGGTGGAGCGGCACAAAAATTCCAGCCCTCGTTAGGTGACCATCACCGGCGTCTCCGAGCTGCAACACAGTCGTGGAGAGATCTTGATGTTCTCCTCTCTCTCGGAGATGGAGGTGGCGTTTATCTGATGGGAACAGTGTTGGTGGATCAGCTAGGTCTTCCAGGTGGTTGTTAAGTGGACATTAAGGAAAGGTTGAGCTGATACTTGGATCTTTTACTTCCCCAGTCTTAGTGGTGAACACCTGACATCTTCTCAGATAATGGACGTTATAATAGAAGGACACAGTGAGGGAACCGTGTCTGAACAATCAGGGCTGAGACTATAGAAGACCGTGAAGGATGAATAGAGGCGAGAGCGAACGGCTCCAGCTAGCACGGCTGATTGCTGGATTCCAGTCATCCTCCTTACAGACGTTAACACGGCGGAATTAGCGATGCGTAATAGTTGGACGGCTTTGTCCTCCCTGACTGCAGACGAGCTCCCATTTCATTCACTGAGTATGGAGAACAAAGGATGGAAAGACGTCTTGTCAGACACGGCGGCGAGAGCAGTTACCGGAGTTCATTCACACTATGCCTTGTGAACTCAGGTGTGTAAATGTCTCCCAACTCCAGAGGGCATCATATCAGCCGTGGTAAAGGTGGGTAACCACCTCTCCCCTCCCGTCTGCCGTTAATGGACGTACATTATGAATTCCTCTGGGATAATGGGGGATGAGTAAGCCAGTTGAAGAGGGAGATCATGGCTCACTTGTTTGAAATGGATCCCAGTGTAGGACTGTTGATCCCACCTTCCCAGCCTGGAACGCTGGATTTCCCCACACAGTCCACCATTCTGGTTGTTTCTCACGCAGAAGCAACATATAAATAAAACGAGCCTCTGTGTAAATAAGCTCCGCCCTCATACTATTGAGTTAGCTATGCTAGTTACTTGGCGCTAATGCTAGTAGCTAACGTTCCCTGTACTAGCTACTGGCTCCATCTGGACACCAACACACAGTAGATTAAAGCTGATCCTCACTATGGAGCTCTCAGTTTAAGATGATCTGCTCCAACCGCCACACACGGATACAATCACACAGCATGGCTGCTACTTACAGGCTGCTGTTGGGGTGGTGGTGCTAATAAAGGTGGAGCTGCTCCTCTCTTCAGTCTCTTCAGGGTCAGACGCTGAGGGGAGCTGCTCCATATGGTCCAGAGAGGTTTGGGAATCTGTCCGGAGTGGAATGTGCAGACTGCAGGATTAAAGGTGTTCCGGGATCCTGTTAAAGATGTGGAGCTGGAGTTCCTGTTCTCCAGCTTGTGTTGGGAATTCTCTGGTCCACTTTAAATGGTGCTGCAGTTACACTCTAGCTGCAGTATTTAAGGTGGAACGGAACATTGGATTAGGAAGCTGGTGAACAGGAAGAACTCCAGCCTGGGTTAAAGATGAACATCCACCATGTACCGCTGACAGGTGGGATCCTTGGGAAGGGAAGGGAAAGTGCCGACACGTTGGTTCTGCAGCTCCGTTGTGGTTGTATGTAAATGTTGGGGGTGTGTATATTAACGAGTCTGTTTCGCAAGTCTTAATTTCTCCGCCCATTTTCCCGTCCTCTTTTGGATATACAGGATGTGTATTTGAAGGAGGAGCAGTGTTGGAGGTTCTCTGTGTGCGGGTTCTGTGTACTGAACTCTCCTCACTACACCGTCACTGTGTAGATACAGGGTTAGGGTCTATGGTGCCTGTGATTGATGACACCTTCTCTCACCTGTAGCTTTGTTTGGGGAAGCTTTGATGATGTAACTTCCTACTCTGATCTACGTTATGATTAGAGGTGCCAGCTCCATCTGACAGCGGTCTGGAGGAGTGGAGCTTTACTGCCACCACAAACCTCAAATAGCAACGGCTCTGGCCCAAATCCGGCCCACAGTTCCCATTTTCATATGGCCCCCTTGCCGCATGGGTTGACAGCACTTGAGTGGTCCGCTCCCGGTTACTGCACTGCGGTATCTGAAGTGGACCAGATCTGTTTTGGCACAGGTGGACCACAGGAGTTTCTATTTATGAGGGCCAGTTTTGGCACATGTGCAGTTTGCCAGTGGGCAGTACTGCCTAATCTGTGCCAGGAGTGGCCCAGATCTGTTTTGAGCCAAATGCATGTGTTGTATATGTGGGCCACTATCAGCTCACCGCAGACTGCCAGTGCAGACAGTGGGCCAGCAGTGCCATATCGTTACCAGATGTGGGCCACATCTGTATGCTATCTGTGGAAGATCCCTTAAATCTAATCCATTACAGAATCTCCTGGTGAACTGGAGCCGCAGCCCACGAGGGCTGGTAAACGGTGAAGGTGGACAGTGGATTGACAGTGCATGTATGGAAAGGTTCTAGCTGTTCTAAAGGTTCTATGTATGTACAGGTTCTATGCTGGCTGTCTGTATCTGGATGAGATGAGGTGCCTGCCGAGCCGTGTCGAGCGGGTTTCTGTTTGATTGTAAATTCAGATAAAGTTAATAATAAAGTGTTTCCAGAATTCCTGGGTAACTTCCTGAAGATGGAGTCACACGTTCGCAGTATCTCATCATTCTGACTCTAGGCGTGTACAGTAAAGAGATCCAGAGGCCCATTGTTGGCTGGTGGTTCATTTAACGAGGGCTGAATTCCTCTTCACCCTTTCACAACGAATCCCTGGAAACACCACCACAACCGTCAGACTTCCCCTCTCACTACATCATCACTCATTGGGAAAGTCTGCTTTTCTTTTTCAATAATAAACAAACGTGTGCACCTCGGTGATGCCTGAAAACGTTTTGGGAATTTTTTGTGCTTTTCTTGGATTCCTGGATTTCCATTGAAGTCAGAATGAGCTCCAGCAGATACGCCAGTGGAATAATGAAAGGTGAATGACGTCCGATTACATGGAGTTGGTTCATGATCCACTGCTGTGGACCTTCAGTTTGATAAGCCCAACATGAGGAACCACTAGAACCATGTGCAAAATACACCGGTGCTACGTTTTTCACTTGGGACTGGCCTGAAGACATGAGCTGTCGCAGCTGATCCGTACTGGTGCAGATCTTCACTTTGCAGTGCTGTCCTTTTCCCTCTATAGCTGGGCAAAACAGATGTAAGGATTCCTGATGCAACTCATCCAACATGGCAGCACAGTCAACCAGCAGGAAACCAGGAAACAGAGGAGGTGTAGTTAGATTAACAGGTGGAGAATGCAGAATGATGCTACTTCCTTCACACTATGGTCTTTGGCCACGCCCACATGAAGTCCCTCTTTTTAGCCAATCATTAATCTGCATTCATTAATTTAGCCAATCTGCACTGGAGCCATTTTACACACATGGAACGAGACATTCCCTGCACTGTAGCACCTCTTCCCAATCTATGGATCCCGTCACTCACACCCCACAGGGGTTTATAGCCCCATCATCCTCGTACAGCGCCACCTGGAGGAGCCTGAAGTTCCATATTGAGGTGCTTTTAATGGTGACGATGCTGTAATAATTATAATAATGATGATTATTATTACTAAGGTTGTTGTTGTGCTTGAGGTACTGTGATGTAAGCTTGAGCTTGTGTTACTCGTACACCTGTGAGGTACATCAAACAGAGCTAAGCTCACACCTGTAAAGGAAGTACATGCCTTGAATATTGTGGTCAGGGTTTGGGCTATTAAAGGCTGACGGGGAATGATCTGTTATGGGCCTCTGAGCAGAGCTGCACCTCTCTGCTTGTGCTACTTGATCTCGCTGAGTCATTTGACACCGTATATCACTCCGCTGGACGGCTGAATAAATCCTGCTTGGTACAATGGCATGGTGCTTTCATGGTCCAGGTCCTGCCTGACTGACTAGCGGTTCTAAATAATGTATATGCTGTACATAGGAATGTAAATGTCGGGGTGCCACATGGCTCTGTTCTAGGACCACTGCTATTTTCCATTTGTAGCCCTGGAGACACTTTACCATGACATCCATGTCCATTGCTGTGCTGAAGACACATTACTGTATGTTTCAGACATACACGACAATACCAGTGTGAGAGTATGTATATCCACACTCAGTGTCCATCTAATCAGCTCCACTGACCATACAGGACACTCTGTAGGTGTACAGGTCCAGACTGTAGTTCATCTGTTTCTCTGTATACTGTATTACCCTGTTCTTCAATGGTCAGGACCCCCACAGGACCCCCACAGAGCAGGTAGTATGTGGGTGGTGGATCATTCTCAGCACTGCAGTGACACTGACGTGGTGGTGGTGTGTTAGTGTGTATGGTGCTGGCGTGAGTGGATCAGACACAGCAGTGCTGCTGGACACCTCAGTGTCACTGCTGGACTGAGAATCATCCACCAACCAGACAGGGTCCTGTGGGCAGTGTCCTGTAGACAGCGTCCTGTGGGCAGCGTCCTGTGGGCAGTGTCCTGTGGGGCAGCGTCCTGTGGGGCAGCGTCCTGTGGGCAGCGTCCTGTGGGCAGTGTCCTGTGGGCAGTGTCCTGTGGGGCAGCGTCCTGTGGGACAGCGTCCTGTGTGCAGCGTCCTGTGGGCAGTGTCCTGTGGGCAGCATCCTGTGGGCAGCGTCCTGTGGGGCAGTGTCCTGTGGGCAGTGTCCTGTGGGGCAGCATCTTGTGGGTAGTGCCCTGTGGGCAGCGTCCTGTGTCCTCTGATGAAGGACTAGAGGATGACCAACACTGCACTGTGCAGCAGCAGATGAGCTATCGTCTCTGACTGTCCATCTACAAGGTGGAGCTGCAAGGTAGGAGTGTCTAATAGAGTGGACAGTGAGTGGACACAGTGTCTCAACACTCCAGCAGCACTGCTGTGTCTGATCCACTCACACCAGCACCACACACACTAACACACCACCACCACGTCAGTGTCACTGCAGTGCTGAGAATGATCCACCACCCACATACTACCTGCTCTGTGGTGGTCCTGTGGGGGTCAGTAAAGGGATGCTACCATTCCACCACTGACGCCTCCTAGCCGAGAGGATATACGTCCACCTGCTGCCTGATTATGATCACACTGAAGGATCCTGATGTGGCCCTTCCCACCCTCTGGACCACCATTTGCATGTGCCATTCAACCCCATGCTGGGACAAGAAGCCCCCCGTGCTGCGGAGATTTTAATGAACCTGCTTCTCGACCTTCGGCACGTGACCTTGCTCGTATTGAGTTTCTCCCCACCATGCTCACCATTTCACCGCACACTCAGGAACACAAGGCGATCGCTCATCTCCTGGATCTTTGGTTGGTATCCTAACTTCAGGGCTGCGTACCGTCCCGATGAGGATGTACTCTGTTTTTGGGACTTGGCTCCTCTCAGTGCTTCTGGGTCAGGAACACACTGTGCAGCTTGGTTCTGATTGGTGATCAAGGACGTCAGGTTCAGGTTGATCTTCATCACACATCCGTCCAGGGGTCATTTAAAACAGAACAGCGCCGTGCCACACACGGATACGGCCGGAGCATGGTGCTTTGTGTTGCCTAGCCTGGCTGGGCACGTCGTTTGGAGGAATGTCACGCTCTCTGCCCATGAAATCCAACTCCTCCTTCTCCTCTTACTGCCTAAGCTGCTACAATGAAAACTATCGATTCACTCGGGGGACGGGGGACAGCTTTATCTGCTAAACCTTCATGTCCCACAGGCCTTTACCACTGAGCCTCGCACAGCCTCACGAGCTAGGCTACTATAAAAAGATCCGCAGGTCTGGAAACACCGCACACTGCCCCCTATGGGCACAGACGAGAACTACAGCACGATGATTAATTACCTTATTCATCTTCTAAGCAGCTCAGGATTACCGGTGGTGTCGGGGTGTCCGAGCCTATCCTAGCTCTCATTGGGCAGAAGGCAGGAAACACCCTGGACAGGCCGCCAATCACAGCAGGAAGATCCCTCCCTTTATTACGTCTCTTATACTCAATGCCTAGTTAGTTCTAGCTAGTTCTAGTTCTAGTTCTAGTTAACACTGAGAGTACAGCTATTAATGTACTTAAGAGGGTTATAAGCATCACTACATAGTTATGGTGCAGTTAATCATCAACTAATGATCGAAATAAGGACTGGAATGGCTGTAGATTAATAACTTTAAATAATCTTTAAAACATACTTAATTAGTGTCTTAATTAGTCATTAAATAATAATAATAATAATAATAATAATAATAACAATAATAATAATAACTGTGGGACAGTAATAAGTAAACACTATTAAAGTCCTAAGTATGTGTAAAAGCAGAGAGTTGATCAAGTGCATATCAAATTCATTCATTCATTCATTCATTCATTCATTTATTCATTCATTCGTTCTCTCCTTCAGCTTTTTCAGAAATGACTGGTTCTTGGTTTATGTGTGTGCACTGTGGTTTAGTCTAAGGGGTGTGGCCTTCTGAAGAGCTTCAGTCATCTCAGTTCACCTACCCAGGACTCCGAGTACCCCGCCTCTCGTCATGAGTCATTAACATTAATAACGTGATAATATCAACACTTCATTATTAATTAACAGGATTTGAGCCCCTGAAGTTTTCCTCTCGTGTTTCCCGGGTTCGGACTCCGTGTTCTGTTGCGCCGGATGCTGGTGAGCTGCTCTTTGTTCTGGACGTTTTGCTCTGAGTCTGTTTTTTTGGGATTGTGTTTTTTGGCTTTCACTGTTAGCCCTTCAATTTGCTGAACATGCACCCCGCCTGCCTCAGTGGTAATAAAAACAACTCCTGAGGAAAACTGAAGACAGAGAGCTCATCTGCTGCTGCACAGTGCAGTGCTGGTCCTCCTCTAGTCCTTCATCAGTGGGCACAGGGCGCTGCCCCACAGGACACTGCCCACAGGACGCTGCCCACAGGACACTGCCCACAGGACGCTGCCCACAGGACGCTGCCCACAGGACGCTGCCTACAGGACGCTGGCCCACAGGACGCTGCCTACAGGACGCTGGCCCAGAGGACACTGCCCCACAGGACGCTGCCCACAGGACACTGCCCCACAGGACGCTGCCCCACAGGACGCTGCCCACAGGACGCTGCCCACAGGACACTGCCCACAGGACGCTGCCCACAGGACGCTGCCCACAGGACACTGCCCACAGGACACTGCCCACAGGACGCTGCCCCACAGGACACTGCCCACAGGACACTGCCCATAGGACGCTGCCCACAGGACACTGCCCCACAGGACGCTGCCCACAGGACACTGCCCACAGGACGCTGCCCACAGGACACTGCCCACAGGACGCTGCCCACAGGACAGTTCTGGCTGGGGGACGATTCTCAGTCCAGCAGTGACACTGAGGTGTCCAGCAGCACTGCTGTGTCTGATCCACTCACACCAGCACCACCCACACTAACACACCACCACCACGTCAGTGTCACTGCAGTGCTGAGAATGATCCACCACCCACATCATACCTGCTCTGTGGTGGTCCTGTGGGGGTCCTGACCACTGAAGAACATAAACACTGTACCTCGCTACTCCGGTCCAAAACTAAACCAGCACCCTGCCCCTGACTGAGCTTGCTGTGTGGGGAACACTGTGTGCGTTAGATTACAGTTCGGCTTTATGAGCTCCGTTTATTGCTTTGAGAACTGGGAGAGCCGTCTTCTGAGCCGCCACACTGCAGCGCTTCCGAGGAAAAGAGAAATAATTCCTTAAGAATTCCGACAGAGGGTTTCTTTCGAGGTTAATTCGAGAGGGACCTCCCTCCGTCTCTCCAGCAGAGCTGTCCCAGGACACAACAACCACCTTCCTTCCAATGGAGCCCGCCGATGATGTTTGACTGGGCTCTCTGGAGCGTGAACAAAGCCCCAGTCCCAGGCGGTCCCGTCCTGTTTCCTTCTTCTCTCTCTTTTTCCAGCCTTCTCTTCTCCCAGTAAGCCAGCTCATCCCCTTCTTCATTTCCCCTCCGCTCTCAAATTAGCCGGGTGTCAGACAGCGATCCCCTGGCGGGAGGAAGGTCCACTAAAGCCCTCTGACTGGATGCGGGGACATGTCCGAACCCAGGCCGTGCTCGCTCCTCACTCTTTGTTTTATTTGTCTTTTTTTCCCACAGCTTCCATCTTCAAATCCGACAGCAGCCTATCTACGACTCACACACCCCGCTAGTAATTAAACACCTCAATGAACAGATTAAGAGTTTCCCCATTTGGAAATTTCATTACCATTGCTGTAATTGGATTCCGAATTTAATTAGCACTCCTCGGAAAAGCAGCAGGTGATGGTGACGCCGTCACGGAGCGCTGTCCAAGCAGGAACGGAATACAGAGAGTTCCGGCGAGGTTGTACTTCCGTGTGTTGCTCCAATCATGGCATGGATGTTTGAGAAGCCTGACTGGATTAGCTGGCTACATAGCCACCGTTCTGTGTTCCTCATCGTCGTGAAGCTAACCTAGCTAACTTAGCTAACCTTAGCACCCACAGGAGGAGCCTAACTGGCCCTTTGTGGTGACCCTGGCTATAGCTTATATGTCATATATGTGTTACCTTCCTGTGGAGGTTGTTAGCTCAGCTAAGGCAATGATAGTTAGCATTAGCTACCTAGCTATCTGCATCAGCCTTGGTCTGATGGACAAGCCTGACTTCTGCGTCGCAGGCCAGTGTGCTTTTTGTCTTGATAGCGGGTAATTGGTGGGATGAATGAACCATCTTAGCGCTGGCCTATATGCCAGTTAGCTGCACAGCGTGCTGGTAGTGTTGGGAAGTTCGGTTTGTGATGCACAGCGCTGATGTAAATGTTTATGCCATGAGGTTTGGATCCGGGTTATTTACGATCATTTGGGCAGAATACAGAGATCTGTTAATCCTGTGGGAACTGGCCAGTCAGATTCCTCAACCACCTCTGGTCAAACTAATCCCAGTCCACTAGTGCTTAACACAAACTGTCCATCACTGAGGGGCCAACCCAGTGGAGTTACCAGGTAAGGGTTTCTAATAAAGTGGCCAGTGAGAGAGTGTGTCCTGAAACGGTCAGGTTTCATTGAGCTACGGAATTCTCAAATCCAGATTAGACCAGGCACGGAAAATGTCCCTGCAGAGGCCCTGAAGAAGTCGTTCGGCACAACATCCGAAAACATGCCGATTTATTCTCCCCCTGGCACACTCACACTTTCATCAAGCATTTAAACCTTCAGGAAATCGCCCGCTCAAACCGCCTGGCATGCAGTCAGCCATAATTTGATAGGTGGCTGCCCCCTGCCCCCCCTTTTCTGTCTGAAGGGGTCTTAATAGAGCGTACTTCCCCCTGGAAAAGGAGATGAATGTCATGTAAGCATTCTTGTCATTTCCACAGAGAGGCAGAACTAATTTAGCGAGGCCCGTTTTGGAAAATCATATCCAGGAGCCGATGGCTGGCCGCGATTAGGCTAATGAATCCGATTCCGAAGCTTTTGAGGGAAAGTTTCCCAAAGTGAGGGTATGGATCAGGGCACCATGGCACAGATAAAAGCAGCAGGGAGATGCGACGGGCGGCCTGCGGAGGTCTCGCTGGGAGACATCGCGGGATCTCTAACTAGTTTAGCGAGGGAGACGTCTCACAGGGGCATGGCGTCTCGCGCTGGAGGTCAGGACCCTTACCGAGGGCAATAATTAATCATTACTGTTCGGTGGGGGGGCGGGGGGCGGGGCTGCTCCGCTTGACTTTGGCTCTGCTGTTTTAACCTGACATACCGCAGAGGTTGTCATGCACAGTTTGCCAGCCATCCCATTCATCACTGGTCGGTCAGCTTCTGACCACAGGAGCAGATATTATTTGGGCCATTGTCAGCACAGGGACGCTGGCATGGTGGCGTGGTGGCATGGAGTGCATCAGTGGGGCTCATTAAATTATAGGTCGAATGCTGTGAGTACCGGTAGTACACTAATGATCCATTAGGTGTTTTTAATCCTGCATGGGAAGAATGTAGCATAGATGTTCTATGGAGGTGGAAAAGGATGCTGGGGAATAGGGAATGTTGTCCAGGGAAAGTGCATCAGCATCGGGGGAACCGGTAGATGTTAACGGTCTGTGCAGATGTTGGCAGGTATATGGTGATAACCTCTCTGGATAATGAAACGACTGACGGGATCCATAGATTGGGAAGAGGTGCTACAGTGCAGGGAATGTCTCGTTCCATGTGTGGAAAATGGCTCCAGAGCAGATGTTAATGATTGGCTAAAAGGAGGGACTGCATGTGGGCGTGGCCAAAGACCATAGTGTGAAGGAAGTAGCTGGATCTGCAGGTGTGTGGAAGCGTACGGTCATACGGGTCTACCAGCAGTGGATACAATCCCAGCCTACAGGGAATTCTCCTCGGAACTGTGCCAGGGAAGGCCTCCACCACATCTGGATCAGCTGACCAGTCCTCTGATGTGAGAGTGTCTGAACACTGATGTGGCTACATCCAGAACCTGGTCCAGTACATGCCCAATCCAGTCCCAGCTGTTACTGGTGCAGGTGGAGGGGTTACAGAGGGTTAGGGACGTTTCAGTCACAGGGGGCTCGTTCAGCGTCTGGTGATCTTACATGGCCATATGGTTACATCACATCAGCATCATTTACAGGGCAAGCTACAGAGTGAAGGCTGTTACTCCCCAAACCTGAAAGCAGAACATCCTTCACTTCCCAGAACATCGTAACTGTGAAGGAACATTCTCACACTGGAAAAGCGAAAGCAGAACTGAGAGTTCCTCACCTAATTCCAGGAGCTGAAAGCTCGGATCTCCGTAACCCAGCCTGAACTGATTTTGCGGTGAAGGTGAAGTCCAAAGAGGCCTGAACATCTTCAAGTAGAAATAAGGTCTCCTTCTTTCCTCACGGGTCCTCAGAACCTTTGTGCTATTCAGGGAATCAACCCGCGTATGCACCATTAGGAGCGTCAAAGGATGTGACATCAACAGGGGGCGCTGCACAGTGGTAGTAAACAGTATCAAGATGGAGGAGCGTATAGGTTACCTGTGAGCGTTTGGGTTGTTATTCCAAATGTATTCCTGATGTCCAGAAAGCAGCGCGGATCAACTACTGGAGATACGAAGACGTAAAAGATGTACTCCAGCAAACCACTGGGTGGCGCCATTGTCACCCTCTTTTTTGCTCAACAACGAACACCCACGGACGTCTTCGTGGTTCGTGCTAAGGAACTATTCTTTGGTTCCAGCTGGGAACAAACTTATCGGGTTTTATTTTGGAAGGATAATGCACCAAACAGTTCAAAACCTGGCGATTAGAACCCGTTCCATGTTGGTGGGAATGAGCTCTGTAAGTGTTTGGGAACTGAGGAGATGATTGCTGGAGTTCTGGAAGTGAGATGTTTTGATTCCTGCTTGATATCACATTCCAGCTGCTCCTCAGTTCGGAGTCGCCTTTGTCCTGTCTTTCTGTCCATAATCCTCCAGATTCCCACTGCGTGACCGGTCTGGACCGCAGGCAGGTCAGTTCAGCACCCGGACTCTATGGAGCTGTGCTGCTGTAACGTGGTGGAATGTCCTGCTGCATTCGGCAAGACCTCCATAGGAACAGACGCCGTCTGGATGCAGCATACGCTCCAAAACCCTTATCTACCGTTCAGCATTAATGCAGCTTCGCAGGTGTGCAGGTGGCCCTGACCAGGTGCTCTAACGCCCACCGCACACCCTCACACATGCAGAGGAAAGACTGTTTGGTTCCGTGTGCTCTGGTTCTGTTGATGATCTTCAGTTGAATTTCCCAGGTACCTGCTAAACCCCTCAGGCCCAGACTGATACCTCTCCAGGAGGAGAAAATGGCCCCATCAGGCTTCACTGTCAAACAGTCGGCAGTCCCTGACAGAATAAGTTTCCAAGTACCTTCAAGTGACTTTTCAGCACCGTTATCTTCTTAAAACCTGTCTGAATTTCACTCGGCCCGGGAAGCAATGAGGAAAGCTATCGATCAGCCGCCCCGGTTTTCTCAGAGGCCCCGGAGGCGTACAGTGGGAGAACCGCGAGGGACATCAGCGAAAGCCCCAGCAAATGACATGAGATAAAAAAGCGGCTCGGAAACTTCACCCTTGAAACTCATTTAAACGCGGGGGAAGATCAATCGGCCGGGGCGAGAGACACAGGAAGCCATCTTACGGGCCGGGCTACATCGCTAGCACGCGGAACACGTTCCCCGGGGGGTTCTTCAGCGGCTGCACAAATAAGCATTCATGTGGGGATGGCAGCGTGACCCTGGAGCTGTGTGCGTTTTGACGGGACACTCTGCCTAGCAGCGCTTAATAAGCGTGGAATTACATTGACGTATCTGTCCTCAGATCGGTGACGGACGTTGACCTCCTTTTCCTCACGCTGCTTCCTCTGACTCGGGTTTGGACGCTAACTGGCTCCTACGCTCATTAGGCCGCTGCTTAATGGACGTTCACACTCTCAGACGGGGCGCAGTCAAAGCCGGACCCTGTGGGATTTCAACCGCAGTCCAGCCTTAATTGGTAAAGCTGAGACTCAGACGGCCAGATTCTGAGAACACTGGACTCTGAGATCATCCATTCACAAACACAGACCGCTCAGTTCCATAAACAGCCACTACGACTGCTAATCAACAAAAAGGACAGGAGGGGTTTACTGTGACTGACTGACTGTAGGAGGAGTTTACTGTGACTGACTGTAGGAGGAGTTTACTGTGACGAACTGTGTAGGAGGAGTTTACTGTGACTGACTGACTGTAGGAGGAGTTTACTGTGACTGACAGTGTAGGAGGAGTTTACTGTGACGGACTGTGTAGGAGGAGTTTACTGTGACTGACTGACTGTAGGAGGAGTTTACTGTGACTGACTGACTGTAGGAGGAATTTACTGTGACTGACTGTAGGAGGGATTTACTGTGACTGACTGACTGTAGGAGGAGGAGTTTACTGTGACTGACTGACTGTAGGAGGAGTTTACTGTGATTGACTGACTGTAGGTGGAGTTTACCGTGGATGACTGACTGTAGGAGGAGTTTACTGTGACTGACTGACTGACTGTAGGATGAGTTTACTGTGACTGACAGAGAGTAGGAGGAGTTTACTGTGACTGACTGTAGGAGGAGTTTACTGTGACTGACTGACTGTAGGAGGAGTTTACTGTGACTGACTGACTGTAGGAGGAGTTTACTGTGACTGACAGTGTAGGAGGAATTTACTGTGACTGACTGTAGGAGGAGTTTACCGTGGATGACTGACTGTAGGAGGGATTTACTGTGACTGACTGACTGTAGGAGGAGGAGTTTACTGTGACTGACTGACTGTAGGAGGAGGAGTTTACTGTGACTGACTGACTGTAGGAGTTTACTGTGATTGACTGACTGTAGGTGGAGTTTACCGTGGATGGCTGACTGTAGGAGGAGTTTACTGTGATTGACTGACTGTAGGTGGAGTTTACTGTGGATGACTGACTGTAGGAGGAGTTTACTGTGACTGACAGAGAGTAGGAGGAGTTTACTGTGACTGACTGTAGGAGGAGTTTACTGTGACTGACTGACTGTAGGAGGAGGAGTTTACTGTGACTGACTGTACTTCAGTGGAGCTCCAGAGTCTCCTCCAGTGCACTGTGGAGGCGTTCCCGAGGCTGCAGTGCTCCGATACCTCACTAAGACACTTGGATAATGTATCCGGTCTCTGGTGGTCCTACAGTCGTCTCTTTCCATCAGCGGAGAGATAAATTGTCTTTCGGAATCTCGGATGGCTGTGCCGTTCCTCACTCGAGTGAAGCCCGCGCCTTCCCAGCTCCTCTTAAGTAGGTTGTTGCCGTCACCTAATAATTTAGGAATCAGTGTCAGAGGGAAATGCCAGCGCGTTTAATTGACTCGGCCTGTGTTTGGCCACAAATCCAATCTGGCAGGCCAATCTCGGAATGCTCAAAACAATTCCAGCGCAAACAAATTAAAAGGGGAAGCGGCTATACCTCTACATTTGTCTGAGTTTGTGCGGGGCTGAATTGTCAAGACAAGCCTGGCAAGCTCCATCAGTCGGGACAAACAAGGGGACAAGCGGGGTTGTTTATGCGCCTCGCTGCTAATGTTTTACCCGGCTGTCTGCCGGGGCCGGAACGATGAAGCTTAACGATTCGGGCGGACGTCTGTCTGAGAACGCCCACCTCCACCACCAGCTTCATACGCCCGTGCCTGCCTGTGTCTGGGCCACGTGGCTTTGTATCCTACATGTACTAGATCACTGCCAGCTGGACATTCAGGAATGCTGGAGCTGTGTTTGTAAGCTCACCGGACAGTAACCGAGACCCCTGTGATGGAACCGTACAAGGTGTAGCACCTCCATCACCTCCAATAAGGACTGGCACTGGATTGGGCATGTACTGGACGAGTTAGTGGGTGTAGCCCTATCAATGTTCAGACACTCTCACATCAAAGAATTGGCACCGTGTTCAGCACCAAGATGGACGGTTTGTTGTCACACGTCCAGAAGACCTGGTGTCCCTCCACCTCCACCCCTACCGCACCATCTGCAGGAACTGTGTGAGGATGTTCAAGCTGCATGGGATGGATTATCACAGGACTCCATCAGGAACCTCTACAGCTCCATACCGAGACGTCTGGCGTGTTGGGTTAGCAAACACGGCGGCCCGACGCCATACTGAGAGACAGACTTCTGTATGTGTAGCTCAATAAATATTGATCATATCAGTCTAAACTTATCACCAGTTATTGATCCTGGTCACCTTTATCTCCCTTCCCAACACACCCGCACTCCCACACCTCCTTCTGGGTGTAGCTTTTCCTTTGATGGTGCGTGTAGTTTTGGTAGCATGATGCTAAAAGCAGCCCTCATTCAGGAGCTGAAACCGTGGGAGCGACTTCACCGGCTGATTTGGGAGATGCTGTTCCACTGGACGAAGCACACAGCGAGCGAGCTGAGCTCCTGAAAGCTTGGCCGTGTCTACGACCGCATCAGTGAAGTAAGAACATGCCTACCGTGCATTCAACGAGCAGGACGAAGGCACAGGCGGCCCTGGGGGTCCCCCACTGACGGTGTCAGCCCGCTGTGTGCTGCTGCTGGTATATTTATATCACTGTGGACTGCAGGAAGGCAGTAAAGAGCCTGGAGTACAGCTTATTTACTGACTAACGATTTCACAGCGAATTTGAATTGGCTTAATTTCCTCTCCGTGAATGGGCTTAAAGTGGACGTGACACCGTACACAAAGAGCCGGCTCTCTGTCTTTACACGTAAAGCTCTGCTTTCATTTACAGCCATTTCTGAGCGTCCTCTTTGTTTACTGTCTATTCCCCCCGTCACGCCTCCATAGCCCACATTTCCCGTGAATCCGCCATGATGCAGTGCTCGCTGTCCCTGCTCTGAAGCGTAATTAATAAGACGCAGGCCGAGCCCGCTTAATTAAACTTTTAATCCGTTTCATGTAGCAAGCACTTTGTTTGTGTGCCCGACTCTGTGCCGGACGTCGCTCTCCACACAGACTGACTGAAGGGCTTCAGAGAAGAGAGGACGGCCACTCGGACCCCGGCGCGTCCCCCCAGGGGAAGCCTTTGCTGGATAACGGAGCGGTCGGGCCGGCTCAGTGATGCGTTAGCGCGCCGCTCGTTTGCGGTCTGTAGGAAAAGGTC
This sequence comes from Prochilodus magdalenae, assembly GCA_024036415.1. Taxonomy (NCBI): domain Eukaryota; kingdom Metazoa; phylum Chordata; class Actinopteri; order Characiformes; family Prochilodontidae; genus Prochilodus; species Prochilodus magdalenae. Next base: position 85,770 of record JAMWET010001176.1, read on the forward strand.
ACTGCGGTGGAAACTTGAAGCGGCATGTCAGAACGGCTGGCATCAACAGGTGCTCAGCGTCGTGGACCTGCTGGAGCCTGAGCATCAGGGGCCTGGGTAGATAATCTACAGCATCCATATAATCCCAACCGCATTCAGCGGCGCCGAGGTCTGGACTCTGGGGTGCCCAGTCCGCTGGTCGACCCATGAGCAGCTTCTTTGTTGGATGTGTGGGTCTCCTTTCCTCAGGGAGGAGCTTCTTGAACAGCTACACCTCCTTTCAGACCTCCATGGCGTTGAGGAGTCTTCTCACAGTGGAAGGAGGGATGGACAGAACCTCCTGTGGACGTTTCTCAGGGCACAGTTAACCAACACCTCTGTAGCAGAAGGCTGGACGTTTGTATACGGACTGCGACGCCGCAGTGGCACAGACCTGAAATGATCTAGATGGTGTCTGGCTCCCAGTTTTCCCAGGGCCGGTAATTCAGACTCCTGCTGACCATGTGGACAGTGTTTCTGGAGAATGCCTGCCCTTCGGTGGGGGTCTTCAGGCTTCTAAATGGCTGGTCCCTGATCCTTTGATTGTCTCCGCCCATCCTAATGCTGGTTGTCCTCCTCCTCTTTCTCCATGCGACTCTTCATCATTAAACCTTCCTCTCGGTTATTTTATGGCTGTCCTGCTGAGTGCCGGTCTTTAGTGCTGGACCATCGGTCGTTAATAATCGGGTATGTACTGGACCGGGTTCTGGATGTAGCCACATCAGTGTTCAGATACTCTCACACCATAGAACTGGTCAGGTGGTCCAGATGTGGTGGAGGCCTTCCCTGGCACAGTTCCGAGGAGAATTCCCTGTAGGCTGGGATTGTATCCAGTGCTGGTAGACCCGTATGACCGTACGCTTCCCGCCACACCTTGCTGGGGATGACCAATGATTTGTTGATGTCACACATTCTTGATCTATGGATTCTGTCACCCTGCAGGTATTTAAAGCACCATCGTCTTTGTGCAGCGCCATCTGCAGGAGCCTGAGGTTACTACCACCTTAAGCACACAAGGGAACTCTGGTTTTAGTCCGGTGAGCCTGTATGCACATATTGAAGGTTATTGATGTTTTTATTCTTCAACCCTTTATATATATATAACCCTATATACAGGTTAAATAGGTGTGGGAATAGTGGGTTTATTATCTTTCCATGGTCTGGAAAATGGATCAAGGTGATTGAAGGTCAAGTACAGACAGACCAGACAGACAGAAAGATGGTTGAAAAGTCCTGATGTCCCTTTAAAGCCGCAGAGTTTGCCCTTCGTCCAGCATGACTTGACAAGTGGTCAGATAAATGGTCTTTTGACGCCCATATGCTAAACAGCTACGCCCTAGTCATGCTAAGCAGAGTCGACCTGGACCTTACAGCTCGACTGTGACCTTTGCAGGACATCTGTGCCCGACAGCCATGAAAAAATGATGACTGATCAATGACCCCGCCCCCGACCCAGTGTAAGTCGTCTCTGCTTGTCCGTTGTAGAAGTACCCTGGGCTGTAGACGGATGTGTCCGCGTGGCGTGTGACATAAGAGCACTTCCTCTTGTTCTAAGTTTGACTGCTTAGACCTTCCGGGGAGGCTGGATATAGCGAGGAATGCGGTGGGCTGTGTGTGCCTGTGTTCTGTAATTTAATGGCTGTTTAAGCCACAGGCAAAGATCAGTAACCTTGTCACATCATGGCACGAGTTCAACAGGAACACAGACATGGAACTTCTTTTGCCCTTAGCCTTCACAACAGCATTCAGAGAGTCTACTGTGGCTCAGGGGTCACAGCTGCACTGAATAGAGGCTAGCTTGTTAGCATGTGCCCTGACAAGAGCACCAAAGTACGTTCAGATTAACCTCGAATTAGAGGCAAATTAAGGCGGAGTGCACCGTTATTCCCAGGACTGTGTCCTCTAGGCCCTGTGCTTCAAGAATGTATGTCCCCTAGACCCTCCGTTTATCACCCTGCGTTCTCTAACCCCTATAGGGTGTCCATAGGGTGTCCTATAGGGGTTACCATGTCACTTTCTTCTCTAGGCCCTTACCTGGGTCATATGTAATCTAGACCCTATATTACCTGGGTCATATGTTCTGTAGGCCGTTATTTAATGGCCCTATGTTCTCTAGGCCCTTTGTTCCTGATGCTTGATGTTCCGTAGGTCCTGTATTACCAAGCCCCCTTTTTTTACATCGCTCTGTGTTACCTAGGCCCTATGCTTCCCAGGTCCATATTCCTGTGTTGCCAGGGTTAGTTTTCCAAAGCCCTGTGTTTCAAAGATTCTCTTCCCAAAGTTTCTGTGTACAGCTGGTATGGCCCTGCACTCCCAAGGCCCTACATTACCTAGCTCTATTTTTCATGGCCCTATTTCCCTGGGCCCTGTGTTTCAGGATCTGTATTCCAAAGCCCCATGTTCCTTTCCCGTTATGTTTTAAGGTGCTAAGTTTTTCAGGTCCTCTGTTCCCAAGCCCCTATGTAGCCTAGGCTGTATATTCCCTAGGTCTTATATTCCCCTGGTCCCCAAGGTCCCATGTTCCTTAGGGCCATATTTCATGGTTCCCATGTTCCCTGGTGCCTCTGTTCTTAAGACCCTAGGCTCCTCGGGCCCTGTTCCTAAAGCCCCGTGTGCTTAAGATCTGTTCTAAGTGTTCAGTTCTGCCCTGGGTTCCCAAGTTATCGAGACCATACCTCAGAGAGACGGTCTGCTCATGGAGGCGGTGCTGCTCTGTAGTCGGCGTAGTGTTTTTGGCTTAGCTGTAACTGTAGCTCTCCTCACTCCTGAGAATAGCTACACCCATTAGCACAACTTATTAGCTTTAACTGCTAATTGTGAAAAATTGACTGACTTCACCACAATCTGACTGACTCAGTGAGGGTCGTGACTTCACATTGAGACAGCACGAGAGAGAGAGGCAGCCTCACCGTGGGGGAGCGTGAAGCATTAGCGCACATTAGCTGTTATGCTAATCGCTGATTTGGTGGGCAGGAGGTCGGGACACTGGGAGATGTACTGTGAGTTAGCTCCCCTGCTAATGCACACCATGGCTGGCTAATGTGTCACAGAGATGTAATTGGACCCCGGCAGTGTGCAGTCTGTGGGTGTGTATCTTCTCTCTGGGGGTCTGCGTTAAAGGAGAAGTTTAAAGGTTTGCCTGGGATCACAGTTATATTCTTTTCTTGCTCTTTGAATTAGACACAAACACATTCTCCTCAATCCCAGACATGGAAACTTTAAAATCCAGAGATTTGGGCTGTCAGTTGTATAATCTGCTATGTACTAACACCATAGTAGGTTATACTGTATTATAATAGCAGCCCCCAGAAAGAAGTGAGGGACTGCGGTGGGATTGGGCCGCCGTGTTCGCTAACCCAACACGCCAGACGTCTCGGTATGGAGCTGTAGAGGTTCCTAATGGTGTCCTGTGATAATCCATCCCATGCAGCTTGAACATCCTCACACAGTTCCTGCAGATGGTGCGGTAGGGGTGGAGGTGGCCTTCTGGACGTGTCACAAAAGACTTCATCTTGGGCATCTCCACCAAGACTAAAGCGGGACTGGTCACTGAAGATGACCTGGAACCAGACATTCCCTGCACTGCAGCACCTCTTCCCAATCTATGGATCCCCACAGGGGTTTATAGCCCCTTCATCCTTGTGCAGCGCCATCTGCAGGAGCCTGAAGGTACTACACCTTTGTGTACACTTCCATGGAAAACAACCAGCTGTCGTTTTCCAAGGACGTGAACACATCTGTACCTTTTCATGACCTAATAGTTTAACGTAGATCAGTGACGCACAGGTAAACGGTGGGGCAGGAAGTGCAGGAATTGTGGGGTCAATGCAGAGATATAATTACGTACCTCTCTAAAGAGCCCGCGGAAGAGGAACCCCAGGAGGTGATTGGCAGCTCTTTTCCTGAGAGTGTGCCAGAGCCGCGTCAGCACTCTATGGCAGGCTGAAGCTGTATTTGATTGGTGACCCCGCTCGGTTGGGGAGCTGTACTACATGTTAATCAGTGAAAACACAGAGCTGGAGGTGTGATTATCCACCTGAGCGGTTTGGCTTTGTGTACTGGAGCATGCTTAGCCTTCATGCGGAGCTGCAGTGACTACAGCATGAACTAAGCTGGGCTCACTACGGAGGTCATTTCATAATGGCCTCTACACACAAACGGTGCATTATGGGTCTAAATAAAGGCCATTTATGTCCACTCAGCTGCACAACATCCTGTCTCGCAGTCAGTGCCCTGCTGGAGTGTGGACTGTACCTGTGTAGCGACTAAAGATGTTTATGTGTTCTCCTGAATGTTTAACCGCGTAGGAAGAAACTTAACACCGAGTGTTATTAAAGGTGGGGTAGTGTAACCAGGAGGGTTCAGTACACACAACCCACATACCCTCAGACGCTGGTGTTCCTCCACCAAATACACATCCTGCATTTCCAAAGAGGATGGGATAACCGATGATTCCCAAATCCTAAACTGTTACTGAACAGACTCATTAATATTCACACCCCCAACATTTACATACCACCACACTGGAGCTCCAGAACCAACATGGTGGGCTATGTGGAGCTCCAGCGTTCCAGGCTGGGAAGGGGATGTCGGCACTCTCCATTCCCTTCCCAAGGATCCCACCTGTCAGCGGTACATGGTGGATGTTGATCTTTAATCCAGGCTGGAGTTCTTCCTGTTCACCAGCTTCCTAATCCAATGTCCCGTTCCACCTTAAATACTGCAGCTAGAGTGTAACTGTGGCATCATCAAGGTGGAGAAGAAAATTCCCTGAACAAGCTGGAGAACAGGAACTCCAGCTCCACATCTTTAACAGGATCCCGGAACACCTTTAATCCTGCAGTCTGCACATTCCACTCCGGACAGATTCCCAAACCTCTCTGGACAATATGGAGCAGCTCCGCCCAGCGTCTGACCCTGAAGAGACTGAGGAGAGGAGCAGCTCCACCTTTATTAGCACCACCACCCCAACAGCAGCCTGTAAGTAGCAGCCATGCTGTGTGATTGTATCCGTGTGTGCCGGTTGGAGCAGATCATCTTAAACTGAGAGCTCCATAGTGAGGACCAACTTTAATCTACTGTGTGTTGGTGTCCAGATGGAGCCAGTAGCTAGCACAGGGAACGTTAGCTACTAGCATTAGCTCCAAGCTAACTAGCATAGCTAACTCAATGATATGAGGGCGGAGCTTATTTACACAGAGGCTCGTTTTATTTAGTCTATTTCCACATGGTGCTTCTGTGTTATTGTCGAGGGCGGGGTCTTGCTGTAAACCAGCCAGTCAGAGCAAAGCTAATTTAATTATTCATGAGCTCATCAAAAAAGGGAAAACATTTTTTCATTCTAGAACCGGATCAGAGGAAATGGTCATTTGTAATCCCCAACAAAGAACATACCCTCTACATAGAACCTCAGAGAACCGTTCCATGGCATCATTAAACTAGGAAAGAGGGTGAGGCGCTTACATAGTGGTATTAGAGAGGCTGATACCAGAAGAGCGTCCTCCAGGGTTCAGAGCGGGCAGTGTAGTGTGCGCACGGCTGGCGATGCAGTGACAGTGAGTTGGAATTTTCAGGAATCCTCGGCACTTTGAGGATAGAAGAGGATTCCCAGGAGTCGCGCCGGTTACTAGATTATTAGTGAGATGGTTCTCCTGACTCCTACAGTCTACATCCTACACACAGATCCACATTCCAGACCTGGAGAACTGCACTGACCAGTGCTTCAGTCCTGGCTTTGCTGGTGAATCCCTTTACGTCCCTGGAGTGACCTGAATTCTGTCTGTCCGTCTCGGGTCCCAGTAAACACCAAACAGGGTCTCCAGGTAAGCACATCCTGCCTACAGCAGCGGTGGCTCAGATAATGAGCCCATATATAGGCATGCATGTGCAGAGGCCTGCTGGGTCTTCATAGACAGATGATGTGCATTAGCCCGCCTGTGGTAAGAATGGAGGACGTTCCACCAGGCCGGATGAAGAATTGCCCACTCGAAAGTGGGGCAGACAGTCTGTGCTGTGTGTGCGTGCCCATCTCCTGGTTCTCCATGGATACTCTAATCAGTTCGGGAGCATACTGTACACTGTACAGGGTCAGACAACCCCGCTAGGATACTGGAGCAGCCGGATCGTAGATGCTTACGAGGATTACGTTCGGATCTCCACTCAACTTTGGCATATCTGCACCCAGAAGGAGTCAACCCACAGGAGTGAGACGTGGTGTGTAGGTGTGTAGGTGTGACAGGCTAATGATTCAAGTTCCACACTCGGCCGCACATGTGACGTGAGCAAGGACGGGTCTTATCTCTGTACCTGACTGACCCAACACCACCACTACAGACCTCCAGCCAGCAGTGGTGTCCTCCATGAGTCCTCCTGCTAGTGCAGCACCATCGGCAGACGGCTGCACCACGCAGGACTACATGCACACAGACCGTTACCACGCCTGTCCTTAACACCACGTCACCGTCACCAAAGACTCCAAAAGTCAAAGACTTCCATTCGGACTCGTGCTGTTGCATTGCTAGGATCCTTTGTAAGTGTGTCTCAGAGAAGAGTTCAGAGGTCATGAGGTGGAGAGGGGTCGCATCGTAGAGCTCCAGGAAGTGGGATGGTCTTTTCGAAGTGTCGCGGACCATACGGTCATCTGGACACTACCATAGCACACTGTGGTGCCAGTGGATAGAAGAAGGCACTCACCAGCGACGTGAAGGATTGGAAGACCTACACAAACCACAGCGACCAACACTGGGTTAGCAAACACGGTGGCCCGACGCCATACTGAACCCATAACCCAAACTTCACCATATTTTAGCTCAGGGCTGGTACATAGAAAAACCAGCAGTGAAAGATGTACACAAATAAAATATATTTAACTCAAACAGAAATTACTGAGAAGATCTGTGTGCTGGTAGTTTTAATATCACAATATTATTATATGATGTATATGTTGGCAAATGTCTTAATGTCAGAATAATTAGCTTCATCTATTAAATATAGTTATTTATTAATTATTCCATAACCATGTGCTGTACAAGTTGCTGACATAGTTTATAATTTTAACATTGCTGGATACAAAAATGATAAGGCATCTCACAACCACCTTCAGCATCTCAGTCTCTCCTAGTCACCGTGTTCATATCTCAGAGTCATGTATTCGGTACCGTTTGATCTGTCCGGTTATAGATTTGTTGTTTATTCTGTTCTAAATTGTCCAGATCTTCTTTGAGGTAAGGACAGCGCCCATCCCGCTGGAACAGCAGGGGGATAAACAAGAGCCCAAGCAGACACATCACAGTCTAATACATACGGTCATAATCACCACTATGGTCACATGTTACCAGAACCACATCCGTCCTCCCGGAGCAGCAGGAAAGCCGAGGCTCAGGAAGATCAGGTGCAGTTTGTACGACATGGTCAACATGACTTTATATGGCCTTAAGAGAAATACTATCTTTAAATATTTAAAATGGTGAACATGACCTTCGTGACCTTTCCGGGGTCAAAGGTCACCCTGCACTATGAGTCCATAAAGTGTAAAAATATGGTTTTTAATAAGGCTGGAAGGGTCGGGCCGAAGTATGACGCGCACAGATCAGCCCTGAGGGGTCAGGAACAACCACAGGGTCCATACGGAGGCAAGCGGGATTCAGAAACGGTGTCCTGTGACAACCCATCCCATGCAGCTCACCCGGGGTCTCCTGGGTGCATGAGCTGATCGGAACTCTTCCCACTGTTACACTGCTCAGCTGCTAAAACTGGGGCTCCAGCAACTAATCAGTTCAGTCCACAAAAATCAATAACCACATTAGCGGGCTAATTAGTAATCGATATTCGATTAGTTGATGATGTCATTTCCTCTGTTGCAATAGAGATGTTTTTTATGAACTACTTGTTTAGCTATAATCATCAGGGAATAACTGACTATTCGCTTCAGTAATCGATAGACTAATCGACTGAGATCAGCTGATTTGTTGCAGCCCAAATGGAGACACAGGGGGCGACCGTATATCCCATGTAGCTCGAACGAATGCTAGCAGTCTGTTAGCATGGCTAACGTTACTAGCCTAGCCTTTAATCAAATGTACAGATGTAGGATATAAAATAAGCTCGAGCTGGACGTATATCAGCGCCAGCACGTCCAGCAGAAGGAGGCCTTTAGCATCCATTAACCATCTACAATGGACCATCCATATGCAGTGATCCCGAGCGGTCATTTGTTTGTATGTGTCTGCCCGCACGTCTTTGTGACTGGCCCGGCCCGGAGCCCCGGTTTCCTGGACGAGGTGCGGAGAGGACGTGCGGCGTGGAGAGCCAGCCCGAGAAAGACGCAGGTGTGCGTATATGAGAGTAATCAAACCTTCATTCCCGGCCTGACAGCTCTTTTACTCTGCCTGGATGAGGCCCGTCGCTTCCAGCGAGACCATATATTTCCCAGGCGAACCGGCCGGGGTCAGCTTCAAAATAGTCGCAGCTACAGAACGATAAGCAGAGACGAGAGCCTCTTTCATCTCCCACTCCGGAAGACGAGACGGAAAAAATGGATTCATTTAACCGACTGTGACTCATATGCCGCGGACACCACGGATGGGAGGTGCCGCCACTTCGATTCAAATCGTGGAGTTATATATTTATTTATTTATTTTTGGACAAAAATATTCAGAAACCTCCTATCCAGATTCCTTTTAGTTATGTAACCAGTGCTTAACTATTATCTTGATTAATTAGCATATACACATTAGCATACATGTTATCTGAGAAGTAAATAATGATAACAATAATCCCAGAACATCCAGACCCCGCCCCCCACCACCGCCACCTGTGTATTGGTGGGTTACCAAAAAATAAATGAGCCGAATTAATAATAAACTCACCCACAAAGAACAGCTACACCCAGAAGGAGGTGTGGGGCTGCGGGTGTGTTGGGAAGGAAGATAAAGGTGACCAGGATCAATAACTGATGATAAATTTAGACTGATATGATCAATATTTATTGAGCTACACATACAGAAGTCTGTCTCTCAGTATGGCGTCGGGCCGCCGTGTTCGCTAACCCAACACGCCAGACGTCTCGGTATGGAGCTGTAGAGGTTCCTGATGGAGTCCTGTGATAATCCATCCCATGCAGCTTGAACATCCTCACACAGTTCCTGCAGATGGTGCGGTAGGGGTGGAGGTGGAGGGACACCAGGCCTTCTGGACGTGTGACAACAAACCGTTCACCTTGGTGCTGACCACGGTGCCTCCACACACGGATTCGTTGGGCGTCTCCACCAAGACTAAAGCGGGACTCGGCACTGAAGATGACCCGCTGCCATTCTGAGTCACTCCATGACAGTCTGGTACGACACCACTGCAGTCTTTGGTGACGGTGACGTGGTGTTAAGGACAGTCGTGGTAACGGTCTGTGTGCAGGTAGTCCTGCGTGGTGCAGCCGTCTGCCGATGGTGCTGCACTAACTGGAAGACACGGCGTAAGGAGGTCCATCTTCTTTTTCACCATTCCACCTTAAATGGTACAGCACTTCTTAAAATACCCCAGGTTCCTAAATACAGCTGCAGCACCAGTTAAGGTGGAATGGGAAAACTGGAACAAGAAACTGGTGAATGGGCTTACAGTGTTTTCAGCCCTAAGAGGGTGATGGTGTTCCAGATGATCGGCCTAGAGTAGGGATTATTAATCTGAGTCTGAACTGAATTACCCTTAAACCCACCTTAAAACGTTTAAACACTGAGTTACTACACCGTACTCATGATGCGAGAACGCTAGGTAGAACCACCCACAGTGGGTAGAATAATTAGCTAGAACTCTGGAGAACCAGTCTGTGTTGCCACTTGTCGCTATCATGGCTACAGATGATTTAATCCCATATGGAATGGCTGGTCACCTGTCTCTCTGTCCCTGGCTAATGTAAACGCGGGGTGAGGCCTAAAGGTCAACTCACGCTGGGTCCAGCCCTCAGAGTGGCCATCCACCGAACAGGTGTCTACAGGGTCCTGCTAGAGACGAGCTGTTAACACTTTACAGATTAGGGATCTGCCCCAGGACTGTAATCCAGCGGCTGATGTTGGGGGCGATTACTGGGAGAGTGGTGCGACGGATTACATTTCAGCTCAACCCTAAAAGTCGCAGTAGTGGATGCGGGGTGGGAGTGTCATTTAAACGGCACGAGGAGCCGACCGTAATAACTCCAGACTGACCCCGAGATGCTGCGTGTTAAGCGCTCTTTGATTTGCTAAGCTGCCTGGGTAAAAAGCAGGCGGCTCCCAGGGGGCAGATTTTCCAGCGCGCTAAGCCCCTGATAAAGTTTTGATTGGGGGCCGTTTACACTTTCTTAGATGAGGAGCTTCATTCCAGGCTTGGTCTTAAGTCACTGGCACGGGCTGCGAGAACAACTCCATACCGCAAGCCTCTAGGTGGACACGCCGCGGTCCACACAGTCCTGCGACGGCAGGAGTAATCGGATTTACTGTCATTCCACAATGCTGCTAAACCCACTGCTAAACCACAGCGGGGGCCGGCAGGCTCGCAGCAGAGGGGGAGAAGGAACCGGCTGGATGGCTGAGCGTCTGGGAGCTGTAGCGTGTAAATGGGGCTCCGTCCCCTGGGTGATGCTAACACCCCCCACAAGAGCTTCTTAAGGAGCTTTACAGCTTAACAAGAGCATCCGCCCACTGAGGGCTCCACTGGACACGCCAGGAGGAGAAGCGAGGAGGAGGAGTCACCAGAGGGAAGGAAGGAGGGACGCAGGTGGATACGGATGAGGCAGAACCTCGGTGGAGGGGATACCTGCACGGACCAGCGGTCAGAGACACGCCGAGTGTCGTTACAAAGTAATTACATAGTTATTACTTAATTATTACAGCCTCCTTTGAACTTATGACTTCAAATATGACAAAAATAAATAAACACAAATAAACAAAACAAAACAAAACGCAGATGAGGGACGTGTAAGTACCTACAAACCATTTACACAAATAAATAATATAAATAATATTAATAAACGTTCTAGATAGTTCTTTACATCTAGTGCTGTTAGAGCTAGCAGCTGAAGTGATGTAATAATAGATGTAATGTTCTAGATAGCTTGTATTTAGCACATGCTAACACTATGATAATATTAACAAAGTTCTAGATAGTTCTCTGCACTTACACTGTGGTAATAACAGCTGTGGTAAAATATTAGCAGACATGTAATATTCTAGATTGTTCTTGACACTTACCGCAAGCTAACGCTAACAGCTAAAGTAATATATCAAGATATAACGTTCCAAATGGTTCTCTTCATTTACATTAACATTAACACCGGTGGTAATACATTAATAGAGATGTAATGTTCTAGATATTTCTTGAGACCTAGCATTAGCTAATGCTAACAGCTTAAGTAATATATTAACAGAGATGTAATGTTCTAGATAGTTCTTAGAGTTTAGCACTAGCTAACGCTAACAGCTAAGGTAATATTTGAACAAAGGTTTAATGTTCTAGATAGTTCTTAGAGTTTAGCACTAGCTAACGCTAACAGCTAAGGTAATATTTGAACAAAGGTTTAATGTTCTAGATAGTTCTTAGAGTTTAGCACTAGCTAACGCTAACAGCTAAGGTAATATTTTAACAAAGATGTAATGTTCTAGATAGTTCTTTGTGTTTAGCACTAGCTAACGCTAACAGCTAAGGTAATATTTGAACAAAGATGCAATGTTCTAGAAAGTTCTTGAGACTTAGCATTAGCTAATGCTAACAGCTTAAGTAATATTTTAACAAAGATGTAATGTTCTAGATAGTTCTTAGAGTTTAGCACTAGCTAACACTAACAGCTAAGGTAGTAATTTAACAAAGATGTAATGTTCTAGATCTAGTTCTTTGTATTTGGCACTAGTTAAGAGAACCGGAGTTTCTGTGGTGTGGAAAGTGGTGGAACATGGAACCTTGTTTCTCATCTGAACATTTGGTTCCTCATCCATCCATTTCTCTTTGCCTTCTCCTCCTCAGGCCCGGTCCTGGGAAAACCCTTGGCTGAAAGTCCGCGGGGCGCGGAAACTGAGGCGAGCGGAAACCTGCGGAATGTCGTGCCTCCTGAACGTTAGTGGAGCAATCACTCCTCAGCCGTTATGATGGCTCACTCAGGGAGCGCGGGAGCCTCCGTCAGCCGAAACGGAGCCAGAGATATCGGAGTACCGTTTGAAGCCTTGGCAGGATGCCTGACGCAGTTTGCCTCCACACGACCACGAGGGTCTTCAGCCAAGGCTGGATCCAAGCCTTCTGGATTTATACCTCCGGAAAGCTGTGCTTGAACTCGAGCACCTTCTCAAGTTCTGCTCTCCGAGCTGGCCGACGGCTCCATCCCGTGTGCCAGTTCCTGTCAGCTGCACCTCTGGAATGCTGAGTGCAGAGAAGCAGGAGCGGTGCGATCGTGAGGTGGTCTGAGTGGAGTGTTTGTGTTGGCCTGGGCGAGGTGTACGAGACGCCACTCCCTTCTCCGCTCTAACTGCTGTGGAACGGCAGATCAGGAACATTCCGGGGAATCGTCTGAAGGGCTGGTATGAGTATTAGACTGGATCAGACCCTGATTTCAGCGCTTGGCCTGCGATCCGAGTCTCTTGGACAGGATGTTCTAGTTTACCGGTCAGTGCCTTTCGTTTGACCTAGTTTATGAACTTGGTGTGGAATTCTGTGGATGTCTCCTGGCGGTCCTCTAGCTCTAATTCCGGTGCTAGTACACAGACCTGGATCTGTAGACGGGAAACAAAGTGGCTCAGGTCGAACCGCCGCCACTCTTCCAGCCTGTCAGTAACAGGGAGCGCTCCTGCTCCGGCACAGGACAGGGGGAGGAGCTACATGCTGGAATCCACATTCAATCAAACAGAAGAGAAACAGCCAATGAGGAGGAGATCTGAAGAAGCATGTTCTGGATCGGGTAAGAGTGAAGAACCGTGTTAACACCAGTGAGGGGTTCCAACAGCGGAGAGACCTCAGGGCACTGACCAGGTGAAACCTGTCCTCCAGGTTCTTGTTCAAATCTGCCCATTCCACCTTAAACAGCAAAATTAGAACCGGAGTCTGAGGTGCAGGAATGTAACTGCGGCCCCATTTAAGGTGGAATTTCAGTGAAGAGCTGAGGTGCAGGAATTTAAGGTGGAACTTGAGAAAATTTGACCAAGAGGCTAAAGTACCAGAATGTAACTACGGCTTCATTTAAGGTGGAGTGGGAACAAGAGGCTAAAGTACCAGAATGTACCTACAGCGTTATTTAAGGTGGACTGGTAACAAGAGGCTAAAGTACCAGAATGTAACTACTGCATCATTTAAGGTGGACTGGGAACAAGAAGCTAAAGTACCAGAATGTAACTACTGCATCATTTAAGGTGGACTGGGAACAAGAAGCTGAAGTACCAGAATGTAACTACTGCATCATTTAAGGTGGACTGGGAACAAGAAGCTAAAGTACCAGAATGTAACTACTGCATCATTTAAGGTGGACTGGGAACAAGAAGCTAAAGTACCAGAATGTAACTACTGCATCATTTAAGGTGGACTGGGAACAAGAAGCTAAAGTACCAGAATGTAACTACTGCATCATTTAAGGTGGACTGGGAACAAGAAGCTAAAGTACCAGAATGTAACTACTGCGTCATTTAAGGTGGACTGGGAACAAGAAGCTAAAGTACCAGAATGTAACTACTGCTTCATTTAAGGTGGAATTAGAAAATTTGACCAAGATGCTGAAGTAGCAGGATGTACCGGCTGTACAATTTAAGGTGGACTGGAATATTTCAAACAAGAAGTTGAAGCCCTGGAATGTAAGTGCTGGGTAAGTGTATTCTGCGATGCCGGCTGCTGCACCTTCCCTTCTAAGTGCTGGAACGAACTAGACCAGCAAACGGTATTCCATCTTCATCTAGACGGAATCTTTACCTGGAATACCGGCACCTGCTGTGAGAGAACGCAGCAGTGATGATGAAAGATCATGAGTTCATGCAGATGAAGCCCGAGCTCTGTGGTATCAGTACCGGAGAGGCCCTCGCCTGCAGCAGAGGCTTCTGCTCTCGGATTTATCAGCCCAGGCTGAATGTCGGGAACGCTGCAGGAATATCTGAAATGTGTGGGGTTTTTAAGAAAAGAACAAAAGGTGCCTTCAACAGTCGCAGACAGCAGCTGGTACTCTTGTGAAGGTGCTCAGCTCTCTCAGAGAAGAAAAGACAGAATAACTGTGAACTGTAACTGTGGGCTTTAGTGTTCACGATCAGTTGGTCTCAGTGACTCCGTATGCTAGATACTTACTCTCACCTTTCCTCAGAGGGTGGCGCTGTTTGGTTCCAGTGAGGGCGATCGTAGTCCAGCTGTCGGCTGTGGACTGCACGGTCCTTCTGGAGTCTCTATAAAATAACCCCATGATGATAATCCAGCACAGAAAGACTCCTGTGGTTATTAATCTGAATCTCGGTGCTGGTGCGGGCTCCTGTTAGCTGTACACCCACAAACGGGTTCGCTCTGTGATCCTGTGTTCCTGACTTGTCGGCCAATCAAAGCCTGACTTGTAGACCAATCAGAGGCTGCTTTCCTGACTTGTTGATTTGTTAGCTGTACACCTGTGATACACTGTGATTCTGTGTTCCTGAGTTATCAACCAGAGGCTGTTTCTGACTTGTTGATCAACCCTATGCTGTGTTCCTTACTTGTCAGCCAATCAGAGTCTCTTTTTTTAAATTGTCCACCAATCACTGTGTTCCAGACTTGTAGACCAATCAGAGACTGTGTTCCAGACTTGTAGACCAATCAGAGACTGTGTTCCTGACTTGCTAACCAATCAGAGGGTGTGTTCCTCACTCGTTGACCAATCCTATGCTGTGTTCCCAATCAGAGTCTCTTTTTTGACTTGTCCACCAATCAGAGGCTACATACATGCCATATTACACATACCTGTGTACTGGATTTATGGGAAACACATAAATCGATCTTGGTAAAACGGACATTAGCTGTCAGGTGTCTTATCCAACACCCACACCTGTATTATGAAGTCTCTATGCAGGTAACGTTCCAGTGAGGTGGTATAGAACACTGGAAGGCACTGGAGCCATTGGAGCTCAGATGAATTCCCGGCAGGTAGACTGTATCAGTGTGAACTGAAGGAAATGGTGCTAGTGCTTACGGACAGTCTTCTGGACCTGGCCGTCTTTTCAGGTCACGTCAGTCTTCCAAATATTCCATATGCAGTAAGGCACAGGCTCGGCTTTGTGATGTGAATCATTAAATCTTTAATGTACACTTTCCATAAATAATTTAATTTACCATAAATAATAACTGCAATAAACAATTCCTCCGCCAAGCAACATAACCGATATACAGCGATCCACGAACAGCACAGCAGCTTGATTAATCTGACCCAGTATTAAGACAGACCTGTATGAGTGTCAGATTTCAGGACCAGCTCTGAACATTTAATGGGTCGATTTTGGTTGATGGACTCACTGGTAACAGAACCTGGTGTCCTGCATCAAGCCCAGCCTGCCACAGCGTCTACCACCTCAGCTCTGGAAGAGAAGAAGCTGGAGAGGAAGTAGTGTCACCAGCGCTGCTCTCTCCGAGTCTTTCTTTGGGGGAGTAAAAAGGTTTTTGAGAACAGAAGGTGTCTCCTAGCAACCGTGTCACACCCTGCGTCGCCAGTGTGGAGGGGATGACGTCAGGTCACGTCTCAAGACTCTCCCAACACATCTCTGAATAAAGAAACAACCATTCACCAGCAGTTCACCAACACAGCGATTAATGAGGACGGAGTCTCATCACGTATCCATGAACACAACGGGAGCGCGGTGTGCGGGGCGAGACTGGAGAATTCCAGGATGAGGCAGAAGTATAAAAACTCTCTCACAGGAAATTAATCATATTAATATTACACTGTTACATTAACCACACCTTCTACTAAAGGACAAGCAGGGTGGGGATGGGAAGGTCATGTACACAATTCCGGTCTCTCACTTATCCAAATAAAATGCATGCAGTCTTCATAAAGACTCTCAGTAGTTTGTTTACTATTTTTGAGAAACAATAATACATATATATACACAATCAGCATCAAAAGAATAGTTGCACAAATAGCTGTGTCACACTCAGCTGCACATGTGACGTAACCAAGGACGGGTCTTATCTCTGTACCTGACTGACCCAGCACCACCATTACAGACCTCCAGCGAGCAGTGGTGTCCTCCATGAGTCCTCCTGTTAGTGCAGCACCATCGGCAGACGGCTGCACCACGCAGGACTACATGCACACAGACCGTTACCACGACTGTCCTTAACACCACGTCACCGTCACCAAACACTGCAGTGGTGTTGTACCAGACTGTCATGGAGTGACTCAGAATGGCAGCGGGTCATCTTCAGTCAGTGGAAATCAAGATAGATAGATAGATTCTGGGTTTGGCGGTACCAGGAGAGCGGTACTGGTCTGACTGCACTGTGCCGAGTGTAAAGTTTGGTGGAGGGGGGATTATGGTGTGGGGGTGTGGTTCAGGAGTTGGGCTCCAGTGAGAGGAACTCCTAATGCTTCAGCAGAGCAAGAAACTCTGAACGGCCCCTTCCTGTTCCAACATGACCGCACACCAGTGCACAGAGCAAGCTCCATAAAGACATGGAGGAGCGAGTCTGGTGTGGAGGAACTGGACTGGCCTGCACATAGTCCTGACCTCCACCCGATAGAACACCTTTGGGATGGATTAGAGCGGAGACTGAGAGCCAGGCCTTCTCGTCCAACATCACAGTCTGACCTTACACATGTGCTTCTGGAGGAATGGTCAGGAATTCCCATAACCACATTCCTAACCCTGTGGAAAGAATTCCCAGAAGAGTTGGAGCTGTTCTAGCTGTAAAGGATGGAGCTTCGTATTACACCCTATGGATGAAGAATGGGATGTAGCTCAGGTTCATATGCGTGTGAAGACAGGGGAGCGAACATTTTGGGCAGTGTAGTATATATATTCAGTGTTCCTGTTATATCGTACCTGTATATGGTACCTGTGATGAAGGCCTACAATAGAAGACCCTGGCGGTAAACCGCCGCCATCCACGCTGCTACTCGTGTATCTCGAGATGCTGGATAATCCCCCCCCCGTTTACTGCACACATGGATTCTCACGCTGAGAGAACACAATTGCTCAATAGCTTGCTCTGAACCAGTTAGAGAGGCGGTTTCTCCGCCATCCATATTCACCGCGCTTGGCATCTCCGAAAAGGAGCCCTTTGATATGCTCAGGCGCATATAGGGCAGCACTCCAGCTGGCGTCCAGGGGCGGCAAAGACAAATGCACCAGTACCTGGGCAGCAGGCCCAATCCATCTCTTCCAGCCTAAAGAGGAAGAAAAAGGGAATTGGGCGGGGGCGGGGGTGGAGGGGCAAGAGATGGAGAGGAAAAATGGGAGAAAGGAATGCATGAGGGATGAAACCGAGCGAAGCTCGCTGAGAGTGAAATGGATGGTGTTGAGAGAAAGACAGCGAAAGCGCGAGCGAGAAAATACGGAGCGAAGAGACCGGGAACGGGAGAGTGCTGTGCTGAGCCGGCACAAAGCGGAAAAGATCAAAGCCAGGATGAGCCGGAAAAGGCGGACGAAGTAATCACAACATACTCATCATCATTACACCACCCTCGTCTTACTCCATGCCACCTCTGTTTGATGCTCTAATCTTTACTGATATTGTTGCATTTGCCCAGATTATCTAGAACGCAGAACGTGTTGAGAACTCCCTGCATATTCATCAATGGGGCGCGTTAGCCGAAACTGGAGGCTTTAAAATCCCACAGTGCAGCCCCCCCCCCCGTGTTCAGCCCAGTTTAATGTCGGAATAGAACTCCTAATGGGCGGATCGCCTGGCGCTCGGTTACCTGCAGAACCCGGACCAGTTGGTGTGTAAAGTTTTATGAAGGAAATTTAACTGAAGCCGTTTGATGTGCTTAGGAACCTAAAGCCTACTTTACTGGCTGTCTGGTCTTTCAAGCCCGAGAAAACAGGTGGATGATGTTTATGGTGCTAGGTACTGGTGCTCCCCCAGGGTAGGGTATATACCGGGGCCATATCAGCCTTCATGTCCACGTCTGAACCGCCACTGCATTTGCTGAGGTTCTCGGCTCTGTGTTCCTTGTTGTTTGAATAGCTATGAGTCTAGTCAGTCATCGTTCTAGCTCTTGTTCAGTTCTACAGGTACTACTAAGCTTACAATTCTGAAACCAACGAAAAAGCAGAAGAAGAAGAAGAAGAAGAAGAAGAAGAACAACAACAACAACAACAACAACAACAACAACAACAACAACAACAACAGGTTGGTGCCAGAGGGCTCTAATGTTGACTGGCACCCACTGGCAAAAGCCAAAGAGACCCTTTGTGGATACCCTCGTTATTGGCTCTCTGGTCTGCAGGGTGCTCCTTGCTATAAACCCACATCTTCATGCTTCAGTTGGTACGACGGCTAGCTAAGGCTCTATGCTTTAGCCAGGCAGCACAGAAAATGGGCTAACAACCGGAACAGGAAGATGAGGGTCCATAGGAAGAAAGACCCTCTGAAACCGAGAGCCTATAACGAGGGGATCCATAAAGGGCTTCTTTGGCTTTTGCCAGGGTGTGCCAACATTGGAACCCACAGGTGCCAAACCGTTTTTCCTTAAAGGTGTAGGAACTGTAACTCACCTTATCAACTGCAGACTCTCCTCTCCTGGTTCTCGTCACAAGGAGAGAGGGAGGATGATAACTGAGCAGGGGTTGGACTCTATTCAGGAGTCTTCGGGAGCTATTCAAACAACAAGGAACACAGAGCTGCGACGAGAACCTTAACACACACACAGAAGAGTGTTGGGCCCAGACGTCTCAACAAGGGTTCAAAGGGCACTCAAAAGGTAAATCATGAAAGAAGGAACCGATCATGTTCACAGGCTGTCACTGATTCTGGGCTCTGAAGTACCATGTGGACCTGGATATGGCCATTACACCACACTGAACTGGTCCAGATTCCTAAAGCAGGCTACGGGGAGGAAACTGGAATAACATGGTTTGATGTTTGGAGAGCTAGAGTGGGATTTCAGCAGGCCTGGAACGGCTGGCTCTAGAGTGTAACTGGTCAGCCTACTGTACTGAGAATGGAAAACTTTCAGTTCCAGAGAATATGGAACACAGACCAGTTAAAAGAACAATGACCAGTGGTACGTCCAGTGGTGCTGATACCACTGAGTCTAATATCCTTACTCCCAGTGCAGTTCGTTCCCTACGGCAGTGTTGTAACGTCAGTTAGCACACGCTGGTTACACGGTCTATGTCTGTGAAGTTCCTAAGATGAAAAGATGTGCAAGGAAATGTGGAGAGCATGGTTCAGCCCACCTGTGAATTTGTAGCACCATCCAAAATGGTAGACCTGACGCGGCCGCTGAGAGCAGCACGGTCTACACGGTGAATACAGGATGAAGCCGGCCTCCTTCCAGCACTGCTCAGTGTTCATCAGCACTGCGTTCAGTGCACAGCCTCACTGATGCTCGAGTGCACCGTGTTCAGTCCACACATCGCACCAGTGCTTTGATGTCGGTATGGACCAGTGACCACGCAGTAGTAGGAAACTTCTGGAGCACAGAAATTTAATGGTGTGACCTTTTATAAGACTTCATGAGAAATTCGGCATTACACCCAACGGTCTCGCCGGAGCACCGGCACAGCATCCATGAGTATGGTCACTGCACCAAGCTACATCAGGCTGCCAGGAACACGGCCTCAGCAAGTTAGAGTTGGGAGGTCTGAAGAGACGGCTGTGGATTTTCACCTAGGGATTCATAACAGGTTATGAACTGGAATGACATGGCAGTCGTTGGTCAGTCTACTGTAATGAGGAGAACAACAACAACAACAACAACAACAACAACAACAACAACAACAACAACAACAACAACAACAACAGTGGTGCTGAATTTTCATAGGGGTAGATGGGAAACCTGAAGTTAACTGATGTTTGGTACCACCAGCTGCCTAAATGGACCCGAAACCCTGCTGATGGTCAAGGTTAACACCACAACAAGGTGCCACTTCTTTGCTATGGTTGTTGAGTGTGGTTAGTGTCTCAGTAAGAGTTTGACCGTGGCAACAAGGAGGCAACAATTGGAAAGTTGTAAGCACAGTGTCCGTTTCCATCATCTAAAACATTAACACACATCTGATCATGACGTCCAGCACATCTCGTAGTGAGGGAGAAGTTTTAATGTACATGGATAAGGACTGGATGGACACGTTGTGACAAGTGCAACCAGTGGCTAACGCTGGAGATGAACCTTCAGGACATTGGTCTAAAGCCCACTTTAAATAAAGGGGGCAGCCGTGGGCTGTGGGAGTTAGGGAACGAGCCTTGGACCAAAGGTTTGCCGGTTGTGTTCCCTGGATCCACAGTAACGACGGAGGCATCCTTGAGCAAAGCTCCTAACCCCCAGTCGTGGATAGGGCTGCCCACCGCGTGTGCGTGGTCACTAGTGTGTCTGTGTGGGTGTTCCACTTCACCGATGGGTCAAACGTGGAAGACCAATTCCTCTGTGTACAAACAAACTCTCTACGACTGGCCTCACCTACATTTAAAATGTAAATACGCGCCCAACGATGGATCACGTCGCACGCAACACGCTCCTATAAAAAGCAACATCGTTCACACCAGCCGCACGTGCCACACAGCACCATAGCGGTAGCACACACGTGTGAAGCGCAGGAATACACTTGGGGTGTATTTGTGACAGGTGCTGCGAGGGGCATGGCTGCGGTTTCTAAAGCCCAAACACTACAGTGGCGCCGCCATACTGAATATAACCTGTGCTAATGATGTAGCTTTAGGCCTTTAAAGAAAGGTGATAGACGTGTCTGGCGTAGGCTAACGCTGTGAAGACACCCGCTGCTCTTTTATCTACTCCAGCATCCATACTTTCACCACCCATATCGGCAGAAAGCACGTTCTGGGATTTGGAGACCCCTCTGGTGGAAGTGTGTAACTGCATGCACCGTGGGATGTGGTTCGGCCTACTTCCCCGAGTGGATGGATGTCCTGATTGAGGGAGAAACCAGGGAGAGCTCTAAGTGTAGGTCATGTGGGGATGCTAATGAGTGATCATCAGCGTGGTGTTGGCTTTGGGATGGTTTGAGATCTAAACGCTGAGGCGGAGCTTCTTTTGGGGTTGGAGGTGAGGCGTTAGTAGGTGGAGCTGTATGATGTGGTGTGATTTCAGTCTATTCATGGCGACAGCATCATGGTCCAGCCTGTTTATACTCTCTCCTCCTCAGCACTGTGTGCAGCGCTCGTGTCGGTGCTCATACCGCACCTGATTATTCCTGCTGTAAATATCCTGCACATTCACTCGGCACTGTATGTGCTGCACGCCTGGCGTCTGCGTATTGTATTTATTAATACGTGGTTATTAATTGCATTCCGAGGCGCCTGTTTACTTCAGCACCAGTTTCACCAAGACAAATTCTCTGTACACGCACGAGGACAATGAATTGATTCTGGTTCTAATTTTGTCCTCTCCTTAAAAGTTCTTCCCTGCAGAAGGAGGATTCAGAGCATCCGATGTAGAACAGCTCTAAAATAGCACGTGTCCAGAGGCTATCAGACTCGTTAATATGGAGATATAGTCAGAGCTTTAATGGGAAGTGCCGTGCAGGGTGTAGGGAAGTGCTGCGGTTGACACTGTGGTGACTTACACACTCGGTTATTAATTTATTTATTTATATATAGTACAGATTCATATACAGTCCCCAGGCTTAAAGGCCAATTCCACAGATTTCCGGAACATTCCTGCACACTGGAGTGTTTCAGAGTCATTCAGAGTGGACTGGTGTGAATTGGTTGACTGGTCAGACCATGGTGGTGTTGGGAACCAGGGGTCATATCCAAGAGAACCTTCTCTACTCAACATGACTTCTCCAGGTAGGGCTGAAATCAGGACAGAGCTCTTACAGAACATCAGGTCCTACCAGGTTAGAACCCAGGGTTACACCAACATCCTAACTGGACTACACTTACTGAAGTTTGGGAGGACCCGAATGGAGAGACACAGGGCCCAAACCAGCGGTTATCTTTAAGGATTATTGTTACGAGTGAGGCTCTCTCCTCTTGAATTGAGGAAAGAGGATGGTGGGGAATAAGCTTGGGCACGGTGGAGGTCAAACTCCTTAGCTGTTGGGTGAGAGACCTGTGCTCTACCACTGCGCCACCCGAGAGCTCAGGTAACAAATGGAACTACACCCTTACAACAAGGAGGCGAAATAGAAGTGCGGAAAATGGCAAACAAAGGAGACACCACGTGGGTGTGGCCCAAACAAAGGAGACACCACGTGGGTGTGGCCCAAACAAAGGAGACACCACGTGGGTGTGGCCCAAACAAAGGAGACACCACGTGGGTGTGGCTCAAACAAAGGAGACACCACGTGGGTGTGGCCCAAACAAAGGAGACACCACGTGGGTGTGGCTCAAACAAAGGAGACACCACGTGGGGGTGGCCCAAACAAAGGAGACACCACATGGGTGTGGCCCAAACGAAGGAGGGTTTTAGTAAAACAGGAAATGTACTAAACTCTCTGTACTCCGTCACTGTTTGGAGTTTTATTATTTCAGGGCTGGATTACGCTGTTCCAGCCCAGAAGTTAATCATTTCATTTCTTCTTTCCTTGAAGCTTCACTGGCCCTGCTTGGCCCTGCTTGGCCCTGCTTGGCCCTGCTTGGCCCTGCTTGGCCCTGCTTGGCCCTGCTTGGCCCTGCTTGGCCCTGCTTGGCCCTGCTTGGCCGTACCATACCCATCACCCCTGTAAATGGTGTGACAAGGAGTGTTGCTTGGCCTGGTCTTAAATAGAGCACCCGGCAGGTGCCTCCAATCGTTATTGATTGCCCCGGGAGCTTTTGGGCCTGCGTCGTCCCCTGCTGGTGGCAGATGGCACTGCATGTCCCCTTACAGTCCTAACTTTAGGATAAAGTCCAGCAGTGTCCTATAACTCCTGTAGAAGTATACTGACCATACTGACCGCACACTTACCACACACTTCCCTCCACTGTAAGATGGAGCTTTTCACTATGAGGGTTTTATTCTAACAGGGTTAAATATTTCCAGACCCTGTAGACCATCTCCACCCTCCACCGTCTCTACCCTCCACCACCTCCCCTCTTATTACCTTCCAGCGTTACCACACCATCTCCTTCCTCCACCACCTCCACTTTCCCTCTTATTACCTTCCGGCATTACCACACCATCTCCTCCCTCCACCGCCTCCACTTTCCCTCTTTTTACCTTCCTGCGTTACCACACCACCTCCACCTCCCCTCTTATTAACTTCCTGCTTTACCACACCACCTCCACCTCCCCTCTTATTACCTTCCTGTGTTAATAGTGATGGTTACTGCTCAGTTTGTTGGGAGGAATAATGTTAGCCTGCTTGGCTAAAGCTTTTGGGAAATGGAAACTGAAACTGAGGAGTTCAAACTTTCGTTTATCAGACTTTCAGACTTTCGATCTGTTCTACAGCGGTAACGGGAGCTGTCTGGATAACATATGCATGTTTTAACATTGGTCTGTGTTTACGGTTCAGCTGTGCACGTGTGGTTGCTTAGTTGGTACCAGGCATGAAAACTGATGGGTGATTTCGAATGAGTAGTTTAAGATTTCCTAACTTGAGATGAGATTCCTAAATGAAAGCACCTGTATATGATAATTGGAGTTTTGTGCTCTTGGCCTCCCCCTACTGATGGAGAGTGTAATTCACCTCTACACCGCGGTAGTAAATACTGTGTTCAGCTGTACATCTGCCTTTACTGAGGAGCTGAAGACGCAGACTTGGACTCCCCTACACCTGCAGGCGTGTCACGTAGGTATATGGACGCTTCAGATTACACTCGTGATTCCGGCTGTGTGAATAACTGAGTGTAATCTGTAGTGTCCATATGCCTGCATAATGCACGTGCAGGTGAAGGGAAATCGGATTTTGTGCATGACACCTGGTATTTGCAGCGTGAGATAAATGTATTTCTGTGCACACTCCAAAACTCAGGGACACGGATAAGGATCCAGCCTACAGTCTTCCATAAATACCATTATCAGGGATGAGCACCCTGCTGTGCTGGTATTCCCGTTAGCCATGAGACTGTCCCATCCTTTATCTCTTTCAGCTCTCGCCAACCAGTACCAGCCACCAGACCTACACCGATCCGGTCTCTCACTCGGTCACTAGCTTTCCTCTCCTCTCAGCCTCTCTCCCATGATGTCCGTGCTGGGAATACCGAGCTAGCTTCTTCTACTATCTGCTAAGGATCCATAGTTGTTGGTGTGATGTGGTGCTGTGAAGCGTTCCACAGGTCTGGCAGGAGGTCTCGCACAGGCTCTTCCAAAGCTGCGTACCACTATAACAGGCGATCCGGACCCGGAGTGGGAACGACAGAGATGCTGTTTTCCCTGTTGTAATGATTCCGAAGGGGTCTGGGGTGAAACCCGTACACGATGCTGCTTTAGGATATGATTTGCTGTTGTGCTCCATGAAGCTGTAGTGTTCTGTAATGCGGAACCTGGAGTTCCGTACGGAATGTCGAGGTTAAAATGACACTAAATCAGGAAACGGAATGTTTCCTTAGCAGAGGTGCGGCCCTCAGGCACCTGGTAGCTCCGAATTCAAACCCTTATCACAAACAACATCTCAGACATCAAGCAGCGGGAACACAGCGCTGTACTGCAGTGACTTGCTGTGAGGGAGTGATCCGTATGTATACCGGAGGAACCGCGCAGGACCCCTCGCTGTTTTATGCATAGGCCATCCATTCCGGGTTCCATAACTAATCCGACAAATGAAGTGTCAGTGCGATCAATGCCTGCCTGAAGTCCGCAATCCCCGAGACATCAGCAGAGGCTGTACTTCTTCCCCGGTGATGCTCTGTCAGGCCCGTGAGCAGTTCTCACCTGCCTCAGGACTCTTTGTCTTCAGGCTTGTCTGGTACGGGAAATGCTCTAAAGGGTTCGGGTCAGGTGACTGACAGGGCCAGTGAAGAACGCTCCGCCTCCAGGTCCTGATGAGCTCTGGATGTGGTGGAGTAGTGAGGTTTGGTGACTGTTCGGCTGCAGGGTCAGGTACGTTGGGGACATTCTGGGCAACCCGAGCGACGAGGGTCCGGCAGCCCCCCGCAGTCTGGGAGGACAAGGGCTTTAGATGGATGAACGAGTATTGCAGCCAGTCTCATCACGACAGACGGTTCAGTCCCCTGAGCCCACGGGACATGAATGAAGTTCCTTCGAGCATGACACCTAACCCCCAACTGCTTCTCGGGAGCCGTGGATACGGCTGCCCTCCGCTCCGGGCAAGTGTGCTCACTGCCCCCTAGTGTTAGTGGGTGTTCCAGACTAATTCCTCTATGTGCAAGCACAAATGGAAAGTGGTTTAAACTCGTGTTTGGAATTCTAAAGGATCCTGTGGCGCTCTGTGGGAAGTGTGGGATGTGGTATAACCCTACCCTGACCCGTACCTCCCCACACCCTTATTAATGACAGGTCCGGAGATCTTTGGCGCAGTGGGGTTCCAGACTCCAGGGCCTTTCAGAACAGGTGTATTTATACTGACTGATCATGTGACCCATCATGTGACCCTCTTATTGCACACAGGTAGACCCTAGTTCCAGATTATTACTGGTTGGACAGGATCTTATTTACTTAGTCAGACAGAAAGTCCAATATAAAATCTGGTTTAATTCCAGATTATAATCCAACAAAGCAGGAAAAACATGATGGAGGGTATGAATACTTGGGCGTGTATTCCCGCCTACACTGGGAGCTCTGGGATTGTTTATTATGGATAGGTAATCTTTTCGTCTCCGTTTCTCTTTTATTGGGTGTGGAATAAAAAAGGCAATAAGCCGTTCTGATATCCAGAATGAAGCCTCGTCTGATTTAATTACTGCCTGACTGAATAAAATCAAAATCAAATTTGAGAACTGATGAACATCTGAAGTGCAGCCGTTACCTGAGTGTAAATAAGCCCCCGGGGGGCTTCTTACTGACAACCTATAAAATCCCTGCGTCATATGCTTCTCACAGCTTCACATGCACCTGTCAATCATGACAAACTCCTTTTTGGTGCCTGCCCCCGCAGGAGAGCTGTGAGCATGGTTTTCCATGTTATTCCAGGGAATGGTGCAGGGCGCGTGGGAAACAGATATCTATCGACTCATTTTCAGCCTTCGCTGAACCATTACCAGGAATAGCGCTTCAGATGGGATTAGATCAGATGGGATTAGATCAGATGGGATCAGATCAGATGGGATCAGATCGAGTGTTAGATCACGATCTTGCGTGACGGAAACTCTTCACTTGTACTGCATGTTTGTAACCTTCCCTGCAGGGCAATAACAGGCGATAAACAGCGCTACATGTTTACCTGAGTTCCTAGGAGAACGGTGCTGTTCTAGCATCGGTTCCCATCGTTTGATTACGGTGCTGTGAACAGGAGGGACCTGTGCCCACTGGCATAAAACAAGCCTTCCCTAAGATCCTCAGTTAAGGGTTGGATTTTTTTCACTCAAGGAAATAAAGTTAGGTGTTTTGCATGAAGTGTCTTCTCCGCCGGTAAGAGAAGCCCTTGGAGACAATTCCTCCAACCCATTTCCTCCAGCTGTCAATTATACATGAAGAATAAGACAGTACTAGTGTGAGTAAGGTGGTAGTACCTTCAGGCTCCTGCAGATGGCGCTGCATGAGGACGATGGGTCTATAAATCCCTGCGGGGTGTGAGTGACGGGATCCATAGATTGGGAAGAGGTGCTACAGTGCAGGGAATGTCTCGTTCCATGTGTGGAAAATGGCTCCAGAGCAGATGTTAATGATTGGCTAAAAGGAGGGACTGCATGTGGGCGTGGCCAAAGACCATAGTGTGAGGAAGTAGCTGAATCTGCAGGTGTATGGAAGCGTACGGTCATACGGGTCTACCAGCAGTGGATACAATCCCAGTCTACAGGGAATTCTCCTCGGAACTGTGCCAGGGAAGCATCCACCACATCTGGACCACCTGACCAGTTCTCTAATGTGAGAGAGTCTGAACACTGATGTGGCTACATCCAGAACCTCGTCCAGTACATGCCCGATCCAGTCCCAGCTGTTACTGGACTCAGGGAGGTATATTTCTATTTCTATGTATATGGAATATGTAATACTATAAAAGGGAGATAGATGGCATTAATAAAAGGATAAACAAACAAACAAACAAACAAACAAATAAGTAAGTAAACAGCAGGAAAAGCGATGAGTGGGCATTCGCCGTCACCACTGGAGACATATTAGCTCAAGTCACATTACGGCTCCACACCTTCGCTGTGAAGGAGCTTGATGTTCTCAGCCCGTAAAGGAGTGAACCGCGCCTTCACCTCCCTCTGTCAGACCTCAGCTAAGCAGCTGACAGCAGGACTGGGAGGCTGAGACGCCACACAACACACACATGGGCGCAGACACAACACACACACACAACACACACACACACAGAGACACACACACACACACACACACACACCTGCACACACCTACACACACACACACACACACACACACACACCTGCACACACCTACACACACACACACACACACACACACACACACCTACACACACAACACACACACTCACACAACACACACACACACACACACACACACACCTACACACACAACACACACACACACTCACACAACACACACACACACACACACACACACCCACACACACACACACACAGACACACACACCTAGGGCTCAGAGCTCCAGGCCTCGCGCTGGCAAGAGAGTCGCACCAATTAACATCCAGCTGTTCCTCGGCACAGGCCAGTGGGAGGCGAGGAGAGTGGCGTTGGCGTGCCAGTCCCCGACAGAACTTTAAAATGCACGCTCTCGAAGCCACCGAGCCGCCACCGACTTTGTTCTGCGCTTGTTAGTTTGATGAAGAGTTTAGAAGGTACAGCAGACAAATCCGGGGTAATTATGACACTCTCGACTCAAGAGGCTTCAGCAGGAGCAGCGATGGCGTGAGTGAGCGAGACGTTTCACACAGGCTAATCATCCACTTCCACCACAGGCCGTGTTTTCAGGTAGGCCCGGTGTTCCGTGAGTGGATCTAATACCTGTTTCTGCCTTTCCCTAATGAGTGAAATCACACAGGGGCCTCAGGAGCTGGTAGACGAATTCCCTCTCCCCAACAATGCGCTTGTAAGGACGTCTGCGTTTAGGCCTCTGGTGCGCCGTCTGGGGCTCTCAGGCTTTCAGCGTGATTTCAGAATAGATCCAAAACAGCTACTCAGGTGTTGTTATTCTTTTGCTGTGCTCTGGATTGATCGGAAATGAGAAGCATGCGGTGGGTTAGATAAGCTAACCTAGCTAATGCTAGCACCAGCCAAACTGAGCCCTAGGGGAAGCCCCTGTGGGTTTCACATGGTGTTTTGTGTGGTGACAGTATGAAAACAATGCTAATATATTCTTTTTGGATTCAGGTTTTTTTTTGCGGATATTGACCGATGGGACCGGCAGCATTCGGGCAGCATTACTGCTCTAGGTCAGATGGGGCCTCATTACAGAGGCAGCTGAGACTGTTCTGGACAATGCGATGTATTATGTGGTATGCTGTGTGAGTCTTTAAAGCAATCTTAAGCATACATGCCAAAATCTGGAAAATCCACCTTGTAGCTCTTTTCCACCGACATGGTGCCAGTGCCAAAACCATTCCGCACCTTTCCACCACTTGGTTGAAGGCAATATTGGTGCTGTTCCAGCCCCGTGAACTCGCTGGTCTGGAACCGTGGAAAGGGCTAGCCCCACCACTTCATTGACGCCACCATTTTCCAAATAAGTGGGAGAATGAGTGAAAACACTGAAAGGACCCCTCACCCCAGTGGACAAGGGACCCACTCTAAACAGGCTCTGTAGATACTGGGAACAAGCTCCAGCTCTGGCAAGACTGAAGATGACCCGCTGCCATTCTGAGTCGCTCCATGACAGTCTGGTACGACACCACTGCAGTCTTTGGTGACGGTGACGTGGTGTTAAGGACAGTCGTGGTAACGGTCTGTGTGCATGTAGTCCTGCGTGGTGCAGCCGTCTGACAATGGTGTTGCACTAACAGGATGGAGGACCCCACTGCTCGCTGGAGGTCTGTAATGGTGGTGTTGGGTCAGTCAGATACAGGGATAAGACCTGTTCTTGGTTACGTCACATGTGTGGTCGAGTGAACTTGAATCATTAGCATGCCTCACCATGTCAAATCCACACACCAAGTTTCACTCCTGTGGGTTGAGTCCTTCTGGGTGCTGCTGTTCCACTGATGATGAGTGCACTGTGGAGGGAATGGTCTTCATAGAAGGTCCCTGAGGTGTTTGATGACCACTACATGGAGGCCTGTACATACCACACCTGTACCTGTGAATGAAAGTATGAACTCACTGTCCTGTATGTGTGCACCATCCCGCTACAGCAGTACTTCCATAAACCACATGGGCTTCCTCTCCAGCAATATTCAGCTAACTTGTCATGCAAACTGCAAACTGGCACAAGCATCCGCAAATTAGCCCGGGGGGGCTCGGAAGCAGACGGAATCAGATTTTCTGATAAACATTTTCTTGCAAGAGCGCACATCTGGTGATGCACGGAAAGAATGCCCGCCAGTGAGCTTACAAAGTGCCAGAAGCTCTGGGAACGGCTGGGGGAATAGAATAGCTGCTCAAAGGCTACGTTAGCAAGCTAGTGGAGTGATCTGATCGCCCGGGGACGACATGCAGGAGCAGTCTGAAATATTGTCTTAACGAGGTTTTCATGAGCTCCAGACGATGAGCAATGATAATAATTGTGGAGAACGAGCGGCGTCCACAACTTTACAACACGACTTCCTCTCCGCTCATAAATAAGCCTCCCAGCTCGACCGAGAGGAAACCTCTCACGCCCCAGAAAACAGCATTCCTCAAAGAGTTGTCTGTCTCGCTGAAATGTAATCACCCCTGCAGAAGGCAGCTCCAGTCCCGTCTTCTTCTTCCATCTTTCCCTCACAGACGCTTTTTTATTTCTGCTCAGTGCGGATCAATAAATAACCATCTCTCCAAATACAATGACAAACGATTCATGGATAATTTGAGACAGCATGAAGATAAATGGGCAATTTTCCCTCCGTCTCTGACACAGGAGCCGACTTGAGGGGGGGACAGAAATCCATAGCCACCAGATGATGACGGACACATGTCTCAGCGGAGACGGGTATCTCTGGGTTCTTTCACGCTTGTCTGGGCCAGAGCACTTCCCTCTTGGCTTCAGGAAGAACACTGGGAATAACAATGAGAGCCCAGAGACTGGGCAGATTTCTACTGGAAAGGTCTTTGGTGTGGGGCCACCGAGCTAAAAATAGCATTAGCAGTTAGCTGAGTATAGTTGGAGAGCATGCCACCCCAACCAGGCCTGCGTACAGACATTCAGGGGTGGGGGAGCTCGAGGGGAGGGGAGGGATGAGCTGTACTTCAATCAGTCTGATCAAGACACTCTAATTACAGTCACTGTCCAAACAGTTCCACATATATCTAAACTCAACCTACAGGAGTGAAACTCGGTGTAGGTGTGGCACGGTGAGACAGGCTTATGATTCAAGTTCCACACTCGGCCGCACATGTGACATAACCAAGGGCGGGTCTTATCTCTGTATCTGTCTGACCCAACACCACCATTACAGACCTCCAGCGAGCAGTGGTGTCCTCCATGAGTCATCCTGTTAGTGCAGCACCATCGGCAGACGGCTGCACCACGCAGGACTACATGCACACAGACCGTTACCACGACTGTCCTTAACACCACGTCACCGTCACCAAAGACTGCAGTGGTGTCGTACCAGACTGTCATGGAGTGACTCAGAATGGCAGCGGGTCATCTTCAGTGACGAGTCCCGCTTTAGTCTTGGTGGAGACGCCCAACGAATCCGTGTGTGGAGGCACTGTGGTCAGCACCAAGATGAACCGTTTGTCGTCACACGTCACACCAGTGTTCAGACTTCACTGATTTCACTGGTGGATGCCTTCCCTGGCACAGTTCCGAGGAGAATTCCCTGTAGGCTGGGATTGTATCCACTGCTGGTAGACCCGTATGACCGTACGCTTCCACACACCTGCAGATTCAGCTACTTCCTTCACACTATGGTCTTTGGCCACGCCCACATGCAGTCCCTCCTTTTAGCCAATCATTAACATCTGCTCTGGAGCTGTTTTCCACACATGGA
Source organism: Prochilodus magdalenae (assembly GCA_024036415.1). NCBI lineage: Eukaryota > Metazoa > Chordata > Actinopteri > Characiformes > Prochilodontidae > Prochilodus > Prochilodus magdalenae. The sequence continues at coordinate 117,039 of JAMWET010001176.1, forward strand.
ATGAGTGTGGCTGTCTCCCATGACTCGAGGAAGCTGTACAGCTGGGTCAGGAATATAAACACTGCTTGCTTTACTTGTTTCATGTGCAGTTAAGTAGTAACCATGATTTTTACTGAAGAACCCTTAAAGAACCCTTAAAGAACCCTTAAAGAACCATCTTGTTTAAAAGCTTAGTGTTATGTTCTGCTAAACTTAACACATGAACAGGAACTGAGCACTTCTGTCCAACCCTTGAAGATCCATGGTCTTGTTTAGGAATGTAGTTTGTGTTGTGCTAAACTCATCAAATGTAGGGGCATTGGAAGGCTGCTGGTAATTAGCATTAACATAGATCAGCTAATCTCAAGGGTTACCCTTAGAACCCTTGGAACCCTAAGCCTGTGCTATGTAGTCAGGTTGCATGGCTCTGTTCTATGCCCCCTAACTCCTATGATGCATATGATAGGCTCTGTTTCAGGTAAATGAAGGGTGGTCTTTGACTTTTACACAGTAGAAGAATGCTAGCCTGAGCCGCAAATCATTTCACAATGTTATGATGTCACGTGTGTCATACTAGACATATGAAACATGTATGAAGCTCCCATTTGACTGGACACGCATCACTGCACTCTCTAATATAGTCTAGCTCAGAGGAGTCATTCCATTCCATTACAGTCTCCAGCCTTCAATTTCATATACACCACACACACACCTACACACACACACACGCAATACACACACACACACACATACACACACACACACACACACACACACACACACACACACACACACACACACACACACACACACACACACACAATCACATACACACAATACACACACACATATACACCTACACACACACACACGCAATACACACACACACACGCACAATACACACATACACACACACACACACACACACACACACAATACACACACACATACACACACACACACACCTACACACACACACATACACACACACCTACACACACACATACGCAATCACATACACACAATACACATAAAATACACACACACATACACACACACACACACATACACATACACACACACACACACACACACACACATACACACCTACACACTGTTGGCTGTGAGTGGATCAGACACAGCAGTGCTGCTGGAGTGTTTAGACACTGTGTCCACTCACTGTCCACTCTATTAGACACTCCTACCTTGCTGCTCCACCTTGTAGATGGACAGTCAGAGGCGATAGCTCATCTGCTGCTGCACAGTGCAGTGTTGGTCATCCTCTAGTACTTCATTGGTGGACACAGGACGCTGCCCCACAGGACGCTGCACACAGGACGCCACGCTCAGGACACTGCCCACAGGATGCTTTCCCCAAGACGCTGCCCACAGGACGCTGCACACAGGCCGCTGCCCTACAGGACACTGTCCACAGGACCCCACGCTCAGGACACTGCCCACAGGACGCTGCCCACAGGACGCTGCCCACAGGACGCTGTTGGCTGGATAGTTTTGGTTGGTGGACGATTCTCAGTCCAGCAGTGACACTGAGGTGTCCAGTACATGCCCAATCCTTGTCCAGCTCTAGATACACTGGACCTGGAAACCTGTCAGATCATGATTCATTAGAGGAACACGTTTAGAAGCTGCAGGAAAGCTGCTCAGGCTTTAGGGGGTTAAGCTTTCTCCAGCTCCTCTACAGAATGTGCTAGTTCTCCTTAGCTTCCTAACAACTTTGTCGCCTGGGGAGCAAAGATCTTGAGGTGAACATTGTTCTTCATGGCTGAGTGGAAAATCACAGTGATCAGAGCCGACGGTAATAACGGCCCCCTCTCTGGAAGTCAGCTTCAGGACGAGACTGTTCAGAGAGTGAGTGAAGACATAATTTCAGCCAGCCTTTACGTATCTCTGAGGGCTGAATCCAGCAGGTGCGGCGGCACACTCCGAGAGTACAGCCTGCATTGTGTTATTCCATCAAAGGATGCATGAAAAGAGACACCGCTATTGTCCTGGCATGTGGATCAGCCACGGACAAAAAGTAGGATGATGATGAAGTGATGATAAGTGTGGATTTCCTGGGAGACCATCACTCTACCGCACACACGTACGCACCTGTAGCGCTGGAGGGATGATCAGGCGCGTGCAGAGAATGTAAAGCCGGTTGAATCGACAGGGCCGTAGCAAACGGCAGTACAGGTAGGCATCAGACTACCAGCGTACCAAAAGGGCGAGACGGGGTCAGAACCGTGAAACAGGAAACAAGAGGATCAATCCAATCGGAGCAAACAAGGCTGAAGGAAGAGTCAACAGAGCGAAACCAGGAACACGACGCAAAGCCAAACACGATACGTGGAATACAAACCAATCGGGAACGCTCAGTCCTCAGAATTCGCAAAACCTCAGAGGGAAGAGAGCAGAGGAGGAGTGTATACACCGACAGGACTGATGAAGCACAGGTGTGTGATTAGTACTCTGGAGATGATGAGCGTGATGGTGATGCGTGATTGGCCGGTAGAGAGCATGTGGTCGTGACATCACCGAGCGGTGCACTCTGGGGATTGGAGCCTAGGAGAGCGGGGGAAGAACCCGGAAGCGTAACCCCACCTGGGGTTATTTTATTAAACATGCCTGGCTGATATATCTCTGATGTCTGATTCTGAGGATGCTGGTTTATTAAAAGCGGATGTAATCTTATCTAAACCTTCTAACTGCAGCTCCAGATCCGCTTCCTGTTTCCGGCTCCGTAACACCCTTCATAACCAACCTACATACTGATATCACATGACCAAATAGGTCAGTGTATAAATCCACTCAGCTGACGCCAAGCGGCTAAGCCACATCCTGTCTAGGCAAATGAACTGAGCAGCAACCAATCAGATCGCTGACATGTGGCGTGGTAACCGGTGGTGTCACCTCCGAGGTCATGCGTGACGTGTAACGCTGGAACGTGCTTTGTAACGCTCGATTTAAATGGGTTTATTATTTATACGTTATTATTTATTTAAGGGCGTGTGTTTCGGGGAGCAGCCCGAGGGGACCAGCAGGGAAGCAGTTCGAGGGAGAATCCAACATCTCCATCCTGCACCACCCGAACTCTAACCTCAACACAGATCATTTCAGTAGAACGCTACCATAAACTAACTAACAAACTAACAAATAAACAAACCAGGGCATAAATAAACAAAACCAGGGCATGTTACTAATTATAATAATAATGTTTATTTATAGAGCACTGGCAGCTCAGAGTTTACAGATAGTTAACATCAGTGATGGGGAGGAACACCAGTACTACCACACACACACACACACACACACACACACACACAACACACACACATACTACACACACACACACACCACACACACACACATACACACACACACACACAACACACACACATACTACACACAAACACACAACCAACACACACACACGACACACACCCACACACACACACACACACTACACACACACATACACACTACACACACACACACACAACACATACACGCACACCTACACACACACACACACACACACACACACACACCTACACACACACACACACACACACACCTACACACACACCTACACACACACCTACACACACACACCTACACACGCGTACGAGATCTTGTCTGGTAAAATTATTTTTTCTAGTTATGTCTTAAAATCTAAAAGCTCATTTTAAGATGATTGATCTTATTTTATCTGATTTGTTTTACCTGTTTGAAGTTTTTTTAATTATCCAGATTATCACTACATTATATAAAGTATAGAATAAGTTTTTTCTAAAATCACTCTAACAGGTAAAATAACGAACTCACAGATATCTAATTTAAAGATCTGTTAGCTGGATATAAGATAACTGTACTTGGCCAGCTCTGATTTTTTTCAGTGCACCTGAACTGAATCGCGTCCGGACAGGTCATCTCTGTTTCAGGTGCTCTGGTTTGATACTGCGTTTATGAGATCAAAGACGCCCTTATGTGAAGCTAAACCGTGTGCTTTGGCTATTACACCTAAAGCCAGGGCTCTCTGTAGCGTACGACTCGCTCGATGAAGAGAACCCCGCTTACAGATGATGGCGAATTTGCATAAAACAACAATGAGCGTCCTCGCCCTGCCGCTTCCTCCTCACTCTTTATGTGCTTGTTAATATGCGCCGGGCGAGCAGCTCACTGGAGGAGCCGGCCTGCGCTCGGCTTTATCTGCAGTCAGCACAATCTGATAAGTTTAGGAGGCTGTCACATACACTGCAGCGCTGAATTAACTCCTACGCAATTAGGCTGAATTAGACTCAGCTGTGTAGAAGCGGGACGAGCAGCGTCTGAGGCCTCTCTGTGTATAACGCTTACATAAACTGGCGAGGAGTAATTGGAGACGCCATTAATAACCTGTAATAATGTTTTCATGCTGCTGAAAAGATACGCTGAGTTTTAGGTGCAATCAAAAGTTGGATTGTTCTGGAACTGTTGGGTTCAGTCTAAACACAGCTGTACAGGCCTAAACAAAGGAAGGCCTCCTCTGTTTACCATTCCCATACTCCATTCCCCTGGTGTGTTTAAGGTGGTAGTACACTACTACATCACAGGACCTAACATCTCAAAATAACGACCTAGCATCTCAGAATAACAAACTAGCATCTCAATGTAACAACCTAGCATCTCAAAATAACAAACTAGCATCCAAAAAAACTAGCATCTTAAAATAACAAACTAGCATCTAAAAAACTAGCATCTCAATGTAACAACCTAGCATCTAAAAAACTAGCATCTTAAAATAACAACCTAGCATCTAAAAAACTAGCATCTCAAAGTAACAGCCTAGCATCTAAAAAAACTAGCATCTCCAAATAACGAGCCAGCATCTAAAAAACTAGCATCTCAATGTAACAACCTAGCATCTAAAAAAACTAGCATCTAAAAATAACAACCTAGCATCTAAAAAAATAGCATCTCAAAGTAACAACCTAGCATCTAAAAATAACAACCTAGCATCTAAAAAAACTAGCATCTCCAAATAAGGAGCTAGCATCTCAAAATAACAAACTAGCATCTCAAAATAACAACTTAGCATCTAAAAAAACTAGCATCTCAAAATAACAAACTAGCATCTAAAAAAACTAGCATCTCAAAATAACAACCTAGCATCTAAAAAAACTAGCATCTCAGAAAAACAACCTAGCATGTAAAAAAAGCTAGCATCTCAAAGTAACAACCTAGCATCTAAAAAAATAGCATTTCAAAATACAAACTAGCATCTCAATGTAACAACCTAGCATCTAAAAAAACTAGCATATCAAAATAACAACCTAGCATCTAAAAAAACTAGCATCTCAGAAAAACAACCTAGCATATAAAAAAAGCTAGCATCTTGAAATAACAACCTAGCATCTAAAAAAAATAGCATTTCAAAATACAAACTAGCATCTCAATGTAACAACTTAGCATCTAAAAAAACTAGCATATCAAAATAACAACTTAGCATCTAAAAAAACTAGCATCTCAAAATAACAACCTAGCATCTAAAAAAACTAGCATCTCAAAAAAACAACCTAGCATATAAAAAACTAGCATCTCAAAGTAACAACCTAGCATCTCAATGTAACAAACTAGCATCTAAAAAACTAGCATCTCAAAGTAACAACCTAGCATCTCAATGTAACAAACTAGCATCTAAAAAACTAGCATCTCAAAATAACAACCTAGCATCTAAAAATAACAAACTAACATCTCAAAGTAACAGCCTAGCATCTAAAAAAACTAGCATCTCTGACGACTGCGATAAAAGGAGTGGTATATCTCTGTATATGATCTGGGAAATGGTTCCACCCATTTCTATACGGTTCTAGTGAAAATGTACAGACATCCCTTCACCAGCTTCCTTCATTAGCGCCTCCGTCCCCTCTCCTCCCAGTCTTAGTGATTTCGACTCTACGCTGCCTTCAAAAGCCCAAGCGCAGTCTGTCCCCATGACTGTGTGTGAGCAGCTGCTTAGAGAATTTAGCACACAATCTAATCTCCGGGAGAAATCCGGAAAAGGCTTGGGACGCAGCGGCCAGCAGACGATCGGAACCAGCAAGACAGCCTAGTCAACAGCCCAAGCTCAAAATCTACGGGGCATCAAAAAGGGGGTTCCACGGGGTCCAGGCGTGGGCCCCACACTAACGTTATGGAATGAAAGCCGGAGCAAAGTGTTCTAGCGTAGGATGACGGAGCTCGGTGAGTGCCATGCAACATTTAGGAGGTTGCCTCTCTCCGTGCCTTCAAGACATCAGAAGCCTCGCTGCCGGAATTTCAACTGCCTCGCTACCTCACGTGCTACCTCGGCTGGCTCCTTCTCGAACCCTCCAACATTAATTTGACATCCTAATTGTACTCGCCCTCGTCCCGTCTCCTGAATCATTCATCCTCCTGCAGCTGATTGCTCTTTTTGGCGCTGCCTTCTTTCCGCCCCATGTTCGGGGCTGTCCGCTTCGGTTGTCGTGCGACTCCGTTGCCCCGGGTCGCGGTGCTCTCGCTGATTTAGATCCTCAGCAAGCCACTTTCTAATCACTCCTGCAGCAACTTCAGATCTGCTTTAAATGGCTCCGCTGAACTTCTTGAGCACATCTGCAGCCCAGGAACGCTTCACCCCTTGCCAGGCTGAAAGCACACTTGCTTCCCAGGCAGGGAATCTATGCAAATGTCTTAAAGGAGGCTCTCAATGGGGCATCATCATTTCGGGAGCAGTGCAAGACGCTGAGACTTGCCATTAGCAGCCATGGGAACGTCGCTGCGGGTCCGCGGGAGCGGCGTGAGCTTCTGTAAACTCCCTCGCTCTCTAGCCTGGGTTAAAAAGAAGCGAGGCCTCGGGGCAGCAGCCGCCGTTGATCGAATGCGCAGAGACAGCGTGATAACCCACTGACAGGCCTGCCTGGAATCAGGCAAACGAGCGAACGCCGGGCGCACTAAGCTGTTAGTCTTGTACGGCGCGTGGATGTGTGTGTGTGCGCGAGAGTCAGCGGGAGTGTGTGCGTTTTCCGCATGGTCCCTCAGGCAAGCGCGAGATGCTAATGGCTCTTCTGTGCTCCAGTAGCGTTTCTGTTTGGTTTCTTAAACTCAGACAGGGGCCTCCTCCAGGGGCCGGGGAGTGAGAAGGAGTGCAGGCACATCAGGCATGCGAGGCCTAAGGTAGGCGTGGGTTTGAATAAAGTGGAGCTACAGGCGTAAGAGGCATTTTACAGCCGGAGATGTCTTTTCTTCCCCGGCTGATTTAATAGGCCACCGATGGAGACGATTCCCCTCCATTTAAAACTCAGCTGAATGTACCAGACACTCCAGGTGGGCCCTTCAATAGGTGACCTTTAGGTTCTTTCACAGCTTCTATAAGATCGTCAGTGCTGAATTATATCCGCTGGTGTTTCACTGACACCTTCGCTTGAGCTCTTGTGATTACTGCTGTGAACTGTAGCTTAGCCTTGAGTGCGTTCCTCTGACTTCCTGACTAGCCGTAGCTGTAATTCACGGTTCTTTAGGGCTGGTTCAATAAGAACACGGGCTCCATATACAGTGAATAACCTACACGTTAAAGGAGCACTTATTACACAGTGCGTTAAACGGTTCTCTGATGTTCTACATACCAGGTATGCGATAAATGGCCAGACGTGGTTCTACACGCCCATTTCCCCCCTATGATTGGTCTTAGAATGGAATGAGCTGTTTCCCCTGTGTTGGTGAGCTCCTCATGAATAATTAGATGAGCTCTTCTCTGATTGGCTGGTTTACACCGAGACCCCGTCCACAATGATCACACAGAAGCAACATGTGTAAATAGACTAAACAAAATGAGCCTCTGTGTGAATAAGCTCCGCCCTCATACTATTGAGTTAGCTATGCTAGTTACTTGGAGCTAATGCTAGTAGCTAGCGTTCCCTGTGCTAGCTACTGCTCCATCTGGACACCAACACACAGTAGATTAAAGTTGATCCTCACTATGGAGCTCCCAGTTTAAGATGATCTGCTCCAACCGCCACACACGGATACAATCACACAGCATGGCTGCTACTTACAGGCTGCTGTTGGGGTGGTGGTGCTAATAAAGGTGGAGCTGCTCCTCTCTTCAGTCTCTTCAGGGTCAGACGCTGAGCGGAGCTGCTCCGTATTGTCCAGAGAGGTTTGGGAATCTGTCCGGAGTGGAATGTGCAGACTGCAGGATTAAAGGTGTTCCGGGATCCTGTTAAAGATGTGGAGCTGGAGTTCCTGTTCTCCAGCTTGGTTTGGGAATTCTCTGTTCCACCTTAAATGGAGCTGCAGGACATTCTGGTTCCTGTACAAGCTGCAGTATTTAAGGTGGAACGGAACATTGGATTAGGAAGCTGGTGAACAGGAAGAACTCCAGCCTGGATTAAAGATGAACATCCACCATGTACCGCTGACAGTGCCCTCATCCCCTTCCCAGCCTGGAACGCTGGAGTTCTCCACATAGTCCACCATGTTGGTTCTGCAGCTCCGGTGTGGTGGTGTGTAGATGTTGGGGGTGTGAATATTAATGGGTCTGTTCTGTAACAGTGTAGGATTCGGGAATCGGGCTGTTTTCCCGTCCTCGTTTGGAAGTGCAGGATTTGGATTAATAGAAGGAACAGCCGTGTCCGAGGGTCTCGGTGTGTGGGTTCTGTGTGCTGAACTCTCCTCATTACACCGTCACAGTGTAGGTACAGTACGGCTTATGTAATTATGCCAATGGTCATGTGGTGAAAACACTGGACACAGCTCCCCTGCTTTGAAAAAAAGCTGATCCTCACTATGGAGCTCCCAGTTTAAGATGATCTGCTCCAACCGGCACACACGGATACATTTCTTTACTGAATAACGTGTGGAATAATCCGATTGTCTATTGTATCGTCCTGCTCACAGAAGAGGAGATGGAGGGAGCTAGTGAGGAATGTAGATGTTTTTGTTTACGTTTTACACATACGCAATTGGATTATAACACACCGGAGCCGGGAGCAGAAATCCTGTTACACGGTGTAATTTAAGTGATTAATCGTCTGGAATTGTTATTTTCCACCAACTGCAGAGAAGTGGAAACTGTCCCGTGGAACCCTGGGAGTAAAGCGCCACCTCTCATTAGGAGGCTCGAGACAGATGAGATTCTAAATGTTGCTAAACACAGAGACAATTAATCATCTGCTTCCTGGGCGAGAAATGCACAGCTCATGCGTATGAGTAATGTCCAGCCTGCGTCCATCCCACTGCCTGGCAGCCTGTTCATGCAGAGAAGCCTTCACGCCTCCCCCCTGCCGCCCGCTTTAGAAGGATGACTGGACCTCCAGTGGGACTAAGCGTTCCTCAGCCTGAACCCTTTAACTTTCAAATATCAGACGTATGGAGTCATCGCCGTGTGTAATGGACAGATCACTCGTGCGTACATCCAAATATCTCATGAGTCTTCAAATACAGGTGTGTGCTGACCTCGGGAACCGTCCAGCTGAACCTGGGATTTTCCCAAACCCAATTAAATCCGCTCTGGATCTTAGAAAATCCAAGTTTCTTAGATTAAAATATTCATAAACAAATACTGTGTTAGTGTAACCGTTCCCAAACCTATCCCGGAGCTAGCCTCGTTTGAGAAGTCACAGAGAATAGCCCAACACCAGCACAGTACCACACACCGCAGGTACGAGTGAGTGACGGACACAGTCACAGACACGCCCTAACGACACTAACACACACACAGCTGTACTGTTCAGGTCCGTTACTGAACACACTGAGGAAAACCCAACAAGGGCCCGACACGTTTATACCAGCACCATACGGCCTACCATGTCACCGTGGTGAACGGGGGATATCCGGTGGGTCAAAGATGGAGAGGGTGGAGGATGACTGACAGGTTGTCCAGCAGAGGCGTTCCATGGAAGAGGATGATGACGGTATGTAGCTCCTTAGTTTTGTTCTCAAGCAATGAACGAGCGCGCTCCGTCATACGGAAGACTACCCCTCAGATCGTATCCTTTGATGCTGATGTTCGCTGGCTGATGGATGTGCAGGTTCTCTCTTTTCATCAGGATACAACGGGACATGATGATTTCTGATCAAAGAGAAACACCTTTAACCGGGAATTCTGTCAGGCATCCGTGTAGAAACTAAAATTACTGGAAGTCAGAAAGAAAAGACCAGATCATTTATTCATCCGTCCATCCATCCATCCATCCATCCATCCATCTATCCATTCATCCTCCGGGGCAGGATACATCCAGGCCATCAGGTGATTGTGGATTATTGATCTCTAATCTCATTATTACCCCCATCATCAAAAGAACAGCTCCACCCAGAAGGAGTCAGCCCACAGGAGTGAATCTTGGTGTGTGGGTTTGACATGGTGACATGCTAATGATTCAAGTTCCACACTCGACCGCACATGTGAGGTAAGCAAGGACGGGTCTTATCCCTGTACCTGACTGACCACCATTACAGACCTCCAGCGAGCAGTGGTGTCCTCCATGAGTCCTCCTGTTAGTGCAGCACCATCGGCAGACGGCTGCACCACGCAGGACTACATGCACACAGACCGTTACCACGACTGTCCTTAACACCACGTCACCGTCACCAAAGACTGCAGTGGTGTCGTACCAGACTGTCATGGAGTGACTCAGAATGGCAGCGGTCATCTTCAGTGACGAGTCCCGCTTTAGTCTTGGTGGAGACGCCCAACGAATCCGTGTGTGGAGGCACCGTGGTCAGCACCGAGATGGACGGTTTGGTGTCACACGTCCAGAAGACCTGGTGTCCCTCCACCTCCACCCCTACCGCACCATCTGCAGGAACTGTGTGAGGATGTTCAAGCTGCATGGGATGGATTATCACAGGACTCCATTAGGAACCTCTACAGCTCCATACCGAGACGTCTGGCATGTTGGGTTAGCGAACATGGCGGCCCGGCGCCATACTGAGAGACAGACTTCTGTATGTGTAGCTCAATAAATATTGATCATATCAGCCTAAATTTATCATCAGTTATTGATCCTGGTCTTCTTTATCTTCCTCCCCAACACACCCGCACTCCCACACCTCCTTCTGGGTGTAGGTATTCTTTTGATGAGTGAACAGCAATCCTCCACCTCACCTTCAAGAGTTCTCCTGCAGTGCTCTAGCGTGAAATGAAGATCCCACGTTTTGTCCTGATCCCCGACAGGTATCCCCCCGATGCTTTGTAGGCACATTTCAGCAGACGTCTTCCTGGAGTACTGTTCCTCTCCGGTTCTGATAAATGGGTCCACAGACGGAGCAGAGTGTGTCTGCCGGATGCTGCAGCCTCTTTATGACCCCTAAATGACCTGTAGCTCTGTATCCACTATCCACTCACTCAGCTGGAGCATCACCTGAAACGGCTGTATAACACACCTGGCTATATACTGCTGTCTACACTACTGGACCGTCCCAGACAGTTCTAGATAGTTGTACACAGTTCTCTAAAGTTCTACTTGAAGTCTACTCAGCACTGAATGTATCGCAGATGTTCTGGAGAATAGAGAACTCATCAGGACATCATTGTCCTGAACACAACAGCAAGGTTTATGGGGACCAGCAGCGTTCTCTGTAAATCTTCGGCTTTAGGAGTTAAGAGAACCCGCTTAGAACCCGGGAACAAGTCAAACATGAACATCAGATTCGTGTACAGACACTCCTGAGTCATCGCTCTATCCAGCCCATCCACTGATCCACAGCGTGCATTAGCCCTCCTGCCTCAGCCTCGGACCCGAGAGCCTCTTCCTGCTGGATGCTTTCGGGATATTTTGGGCCAAAGGACTTTTGGAAATTTCAAAAAAGGCTTCCCCAAACTCTCGATGGGCAGTGCACACAGTGGGCTTTGAAGGAAGGTGGACTTCAAAGTGTTCAGTCAATGGAAGTACAAAGTGCAAGCGCAAGTGGATGGTGAGTGTAATGGATTTAACCCCTTAATGCTGGGAGAGCGCGGCTTTAATCTACGCGTCTTCTTTAATAACACGGTTTCTCCGGCTCCGTCACATTCCCTTTGATATGGAAACACCAGGATGTAACAAAGATGAAGTTCCAGAGGAAAATAAAGGTGCTGTTTCAGGAGATTAGGCTTTAGGAAAGCAAACGTATGAACAGGAATTTACTTCACACCTCAGTTACTATCATTACTCTCACACAGCCAGTCAATACTGAGCACCTCTACGGGAACACGGCTTCCATTCCACACGCCACAGCCCGGAATATCCGCCCAAAGCCCTGGGTCAGGTTCCAACACCAGCTGGTTCTGGCGGAGATCGGGGTCTAGACACTGGGGTTCTCACAGCTCTCCTCCCACTTCTGACAGATCCTTCAATCTGGCCAGTTTGGGTCAGTTCCAGACAGAACTTTGTTTGGGTATGTCACTGTGGGTGAAGTCGGGTCAGTTCGGGTCAGTTTCAGACAGAACTTTGTTTGGGTTTGTCACTATGGGTGAAGTCGGGCCAGTTTGGGTCAGTTTCAGACAGAACTTTGTTTGGGTTTGTCACTATGGGTGAAGTCGGGCCAGTTCGGGTCAGTTTCAGACAGAACTTTGTTTGGGTTTGTCACTATGGGTGAAATCGGGTCAGTTTCAGACAGAACTTTGTTTGGGTTTGTCACTATGGGTGAAGTCGGGTCAGTTCGGGTCAGTTTCAGACAGAACTTTGTAGAGTTTGGCACCTTGAGTGATAACGGGCCAGTTTGGGCCAGGCCAGTTCAGGTCAGTTCCAGACAGAAGTGCTCAGTCAGCACTCTGGGTGAGGACAGGCCAGTTTCGATCCATTTCAGACAGAAATCTGTGGAGTTTAACATTTTGGTAACGGGCCAGTACCGGTCAGTTTCAAACAGAATACTGTTCTGAGTCAGTTTTGGACTTCAAAGTTAAAGTGGTCCGGGTTGCTATGGGTTGAACCTAATTTTACTGGGCTCAGACAATAAACAACACAGATCCAGCAACGAAGGCCGTATAAAGATTCTTCCAGTCGGAGCAGCTGGATGAGCTGGGGGGAGTGAGGCTGAGGTCCGTATTTCAGGATTACAGTTAATCTGGGTTGAACAGCCCTTCAGAACGCCCAGCCCAGTGGAATGTGTGCCTGTGGACGCCTGTGTTATATGTGTGGTTCTGACCCGGAGTAAATCAGTTCTCAAACCTCATCAAGCACGGCCCTGCGGAGCTGACTAACACTGCTCCAGCTGTGGCAGTGCTTCTCTCCCGACCCCGTACCACCCCAGAATACCCACAATACACTAGGAAGCTGTGTTCCGTCATTCACCGCAGGCTGTAGTGGCTGAAGTGGCAGCTCCACCTTTATTAGCACCACCACCCCAACAGCAGCCTGTGAGTAGCAGCCATGCTGTGTGATTGTATCCGTGTGTGGCGGTTGGAGCAGATCATCTTAAACTGAGAGCTCCATAGTGAGGATCAACTTTAATCTACTGTGTGTTGGTGTCCAGATGGAGCCAGTAGCTAGCACAGGGAACGCTAGCTACTAACATTAGCTCCAAGTAACTAGCATAGCTAGCTAAATAGCATGAGGGCGGGACTAAATACTCACTGAATGCATTCTACAGCAGCTCTATGTAACATTTGATCAGTGGCGGTCTTATGGTGGTCCCCTTCCACTGATGTTTGGGGTAAACAAACCACTGTGAGCTTTTATGGAAATGAGGCTGAAGAGCTAAAGCAGCCATGGAGAACCGTTGACTGATTGATGACTGACACTGGTCAATGATCAGCTGGATCTACTATGTCTGGAAAAGCAGTAGTCAGGCCCACAAGGTTGAAGGCAGCTTCCTGTTCACCAGCTTCCTGTTTACCAGCTTCCTATTTACCAGCTTCTTGTTTCAATTGTCACATTCCACCTTAAATGGTGCATAGGTTATTGCTATCATACATCATTTAAGGTGGAGTGGAGAACTTAAAACAAGAAACTTGACAGATAAACGGAGTCACCAACATAGCTACTGCGACATTTAAGATGGAATGGAGAATTTGTAAGAAGAAGCTTGATAGGTAGCTTGAGGCGCCAGCATAACTGCTGCTCCACCTTAAGGTGGAATGGGAAAATTCGAATCAGGAATTGCATTGTAGGAACAGTTATGGAGCTTAGCTTTTAGCTTCCACCAGGTGCTGGCATGAAGAAAAAATGGCGGCCCACTGTACAGGTTGGCTCCGAAGCGGTGGGCAGGGATACTCAGTGCGAGGTTTGAGGAGGGTTATTGTAATGAGTGAGCCAAGTCTGGGCCCTGGGTTTGTGAATCCAGTCTCTGGGTTTGGGTTTGTGAAGCGGAGTCTCTCGCGGTCTTCAAACGCAGACTGAAGACCCGTCTCTTCGTAAAGCACTTGTGAGTGAGCTCTAGTAGAGGTGTGAGTTGTGTGTATGTGCTTGTGTTGCACTTATATTGACCTTTTCTTCTCTATAGGTGTGAGCGCTGGGCTGGGGTTGCCAGGTAGTGCACTTTTTGCTTTATACATGTCTGTGTATTGATCTCTAGGTATTAGCGCTGGCCCCTGTTCGGGCAGTGTCTGAGCTCGTGGCGAGTTCTAGACTCTAACCCTCCTGTACTAGCTGGAATATTATCCAGTGGAACACTGAGCACGGCTGTAAGTCACTCTGGATAAGAGCGTCTGCTAAATGCCTTAAATGTAAATGTAAATGAATCTCACGTTTTCTGATCTGTGCATCCACAGAAACCTGACTGGGTGGTCTTATTCCACAGTTGGTGGGTTGGCAGGATACCCCACTGGATGTACACAGTGTCTGATAACATGCCTCCTTTAAAACGCTCTCCTGCGAGCGGCGCTGACTGCTCACACACATTACACTGATGAATGTCAACACCGCGGCGGTGGGCGCTTTCTGGGCGCCGCTGCTGAATGCGGATACGCTGTGGGTGCGCAGTGCTTATGAGGGTGATGTTTCCATGATGCTGTGTTGTGTGTGTTCGAGGCCGGACCACCCTGACGGCTCTCTGGAGGAGAAACCGGTGTCCTCTTAGCACGCTCAAGTGTGACAGCATGCCCCCGTGTGTCGTCTCGTCTGACGGTCCTGTACTGGCTGTGCCTGTTTCACACTGCGGTAAATTGTTTCAACCGCACGCCGTTTTCCTCCCCTCCAGTCCCGCTCGCACCTGCGAACGCGTGGGTACAGGAAGTGTGCGGCAGGTGAGGATGTGTTAATGAGGTAAGAGAGCACTCTGGTGTGGAGCCCCCGCTCGTCTGGAGAGGGTGGTAGACGGGTGGTAGCATTAACAGGCCGGTAATAATGATGTTTATTTGTTCTGTAATTTTCACTGCAGCTCACTTTCCAAACCGCACACCTGAAGGAACGACGGAGCAGGAAAGCAGCAGGAGAGCCGAGGAGGCCTAACAGCTCTTGGGTTTTCCCAAAGCCCTCGGTAGCTGGGGTGACACCCGAGAGTAAGACTACACTCCTCAGAGTCAGATTTACTGGCCACGTTTGTTGAGACACACACACAAGGAAGGAATCTGGTTCTGGAGGCCGGCGTCTCTTTAATACGCCGTGTAAAATATACCACACACTGCCGCACATTCCCGATTTAACCCTGATATTCCCTTTCGGACAAACTTTCCCAATCGGAATCAGTTTTTAGCATTGTGAACAAATGACCAATCAGAGAGCTAGAAGAGAGCAGGAAGGTGAGGAGAGATGCTCATACGCTCCACCACACGTCTGTATTCATTCATTCACCACACTTCTAGCAGGAATTCATTTTAATCCTTATTAATAATTTTCCAAAATATTCAGCACAATGAGTGAATGAATGAATACTTTGTGTGAGTGTGGATTTACTAATTCTGCGTTATGTGTCCAGCACAATCAGCAACCTAACAAACGAACGAATGAACTGGTTCCTGCACAATGAATGAATGAATGGATGAATGAATGAAGGTGGGAGGTAGATTAAGTGGCTGTGGGGGTTTGTTGCTCCTCTTCCAGTAAGGTAAAATAATAACTGGGTATGTAGATAACCAGCCGGATCTATTCCCTCCAGGAAGTGAGCAGAATCCTGGGACACTAGGAGAAGTACAGTAACGTCTGTTCTGGCTGAGTAACGTGAGTGTCTCTTTCACCACCAGCATACTCACACTATAACTAACGTCCGCACCAGCCGGGTCCCAGCCGGGTCTGTTTCTGCCACCCAGCATCTCTGTGCCTTTCCACCTCTAACCGATGAGGAGAAACACAGAAGGAACGGAAGGAAAAAGACGTAGAGAAGATTCCGGAGGTTAATGATTACTGCCACTGATCAGAGTACCTAGCAGATAAACCGACACAGCAGCACAGCAGCGACAGGTAGCTGCACCGGCACCACTGGACAGGATCACCACCATCAGAACAGACAGCCGTGTTTACACCGTACACGTACGGTATCTAAGGTGTGTTAATGTGCGTTGGGCTCCTCATGGTCCGAGGGTACTGCCTTCCTTTACCTAGTGCAAATACCACGTCTGCTTCCCGAGCATGCATTAACAGATCCAGAGGAGGAGGAATAAGGACGAGGAGGAGAAGGTAGTCCTGGCGGAGAAACACCGCATCAGGATGGGGAGCTGGCACAGGAGCTGGATACAGTGTAGGAGGAGTTTCCTGTGATTGACGGTGTAGGATGAGTTTTCAGGTGTTTGACTGATGGTGTAGGATGAGTTTATTGTGATTGACTGGTGGTGTAGGAGGAGTTTATTGTGATTGACTGGTGGTGTAGGAGGAGTTTTCAGGTGTTTGACTGGTGGTGTAGGAGGGGTTTATTGTGATTGACTGGTGGTGTAGGAGGAGTTTTCAGGTGTTTGACTGGTGGTGTAGGAGGGGTTTATTGTGATTGACTGGTGGTGTAGGAGGAGTTTTCAGGTGTTTGACTGGTGGTGTAGGAGGGGTTTATTGTGATTGACTGGTGGTGTAGGAGGAGTTTTCAGGTGTTTTGACCGGGTGTCGATGAGTTTACCCCCGTGACTGGTGGTGTAGGAGGAGTTTTCCCACTGGTGGTGTAGGAGGGGTGTGATTGACTGGTGGATAGGAGGAGTTTTCCTGTGATTGACTGGTGGTGTACACCAACCACGTGGTGTAGGAGGAGTGATTGTGACTGACAGTGGTAGGAGGAGTTTCCTGTGATTGACGGTGTAGGAGGAGTTTTCAGGTGTTTGACTGGTGGTGTAGGAGGAGTTTCCTGTGATTGACTGGTGGTGTAGGAGGAGTTTATTGTGATTGACTGGTGGTATAGGAGGAGTTTCCTGTGATTGACGGTGTAGGAGGAGTTTTCAGGTGTTTGACTGGTGGTGTAGGAGGGGTTTATTGTGATTGACTGGTGGTGTAGGAGGAGTTTATTGTGATTGACTGGTGGTGTAGGAGGAGTTTCCTGTGATTGACTGACCTTTGTAAAAACGTTCTCTCCATGCTCCACCCTGGATGTTTCAGGATACAGATCCCGGACTCGACAGGCATGCAGGGATTCAGAGTTCCTCTTTTCGGCGATCAGTCGGACCCATTTTGATGTCCAGTTTTCCGGAGTGACATTCCCGTGTCCAGGTGACTGACACTGAGAACACTGCCATCATGTCGGCCGTTGTGTTTCCTGATTCCCGGTCAGGCTTCTGATGCGTTCGGAATTGGACGTATGAGCATGAGAGCTGCCCCCGGGCCGGGGTAGGATCCGCTCATGTCAGGTCCTCCACACGGCTAATGCTGCCGTTTCCCAGAATAGCCCCCAAAGGACGAGCTCACATCATGCGTCATGCTGTTTTGAGGTTATCGGAGCCCGAGGAACCAGCAAACAGAGGAGCGCATCTGCACAAAAAAGATCTGTCAGTGGAGCTAGGAGAACCGAATAAATGAACATCCAACCAGCCACAGCTGGACGTCTAGAACCAGAGGGGGAACGTGATACGGCAGAACCCGTTAATTCTCATTAAGTTACGTTTGTAATCTTTCCCATGACCAGGTAATATGCCACATTTTATACGCACCAAAAAAACATGGTTCTTTAGTGATCAATGGTTCTAGATAGACCCTTTGCATGATTACATGGTTCCTCACTTTATGAAAAGGTTCCTCAGATTGAAGAGTGGTGTAGATGGCTCTATGTGACATCTAAAGGGGTTCTTCAGGTACTACAAGCTCAACACTTCATCTATAGCAGACCCAATTTGGGTTCTATACGGAACCTTTTTTAAAAATGGTTCTATATAGAACTACATACAGCACATTCTACACTAATAACCTCTGTCATGATGCACATAGCCATCCAACCAAAGGGTTCTTTAGTGTTCATAGTTCTATTTAGAAACATTTTCTTTGCTAGAACCCTTAAGGAACCATATTTGTTTCTAGTCTTGAACCAGGGGCTTTAATTGGGCTTCAAGTATTAGCTTAGCATAAGGATCTATAAATACAGTAATAATTGTAATATGTTATATTCTATATTAGAGTATATGTGACCTCATATAGAACCTCCGCCTATAGAAATATACTAATTTATGCTAATGTATGCTAATTTATACTAATTTATACGTCCAGGTGAAAGTATATTTTAATGTACTGGAAATGTACTTTAATATGTACTTAAGTACATCTAAATGAAACTTAGTGGTGTCTCAGAATAGTACAGGTAAGTAAATACAGTTAGTTCCATTTGAGTATATGTTTAATAGCACTATGATATTAGCATAATAACCGTGTAATAAGTATGTAGTAACTATGTAATAAGTATGTAGTAACTATGTAATGAGTATGTAGTAACTACATGACGAGAGTGTAGTAACTATGTAATGAGTATGTAGTAACTACATAACGAGAGTGTAGTAACTATGTAATGAGTATGTAATAAGTGTGTAGTATGTAATGAGTATGTAATAACTATGTAATGAGTATGTAGTAACTACATGATGAGAGTGTAGTAACTATGTAATGAGTATGTAGTAAATATGTAATGAGTATGTAATAAGTATGTAATCAGTATGTAGTAACTATGTAATGAGTATGTAGTAACTACATGACGAGAGTGTAGTAACTGTAATGAGTATGTAATAACTATGTAATGAGTGTGTAGTATGTATGTAATGAGTATGTAATAACTATGTAATGAGTATGTAGTAACTACATGACGAGAGTGTAGTAACTATGTAATGAGTATGTAGTAACTACATGACGAGAGTGTAGTAACTATGTAATGAGTGTGTAGTAACTACATGACGAGAGTGTAGTAACTATGTAATGAGTGTGTAGTAACTACATGACGAGAGTGTAGTAACTATGTAATGAGTATGTAGAGTGACGAGATGTAGTAAATATGTAATAAGTGTGTAGTGACGAAGTATGTACTATAAGTATGTAACTACATGACGAGAGTGTAGTAACTATGTAATGAGTATGTAGTATGTATGTAATGAGTATGTAATGAGCATGTAGTAACTATGTAAGCAGTATGTAATAAGTATGTAATGAGTATGTAATGAGTGTGTAATGAGTATGTAATGAGTATGTAATGTGTGTAATGAGTATGTAATGAGTGTGTAATGAGTATGTAATGAGTGTGTAATGAGTGTGTAATGAGTGTGTAATGAGTATGTAGTAACTATGTAATAAGTACATAGACAGTGCAGGAAGTATACCTAAACTAGTTTTACTGCAGTGCAGTTTTTTCTCCTGGACTCTACAAGCACTTCAAAGGTACAGGTGACGTAAACTACACCACTGAAGACCACGTCAAAGGTGCCAAACACACTGTGTCCAATGTTTCAATGCTAAACGAGGTCAAGCTCCTGAAGAGGAAACTTCTTCCTCACCGCACCGCCGCACACTTATTTGGTCTGGAAGCACAGGTGTGCACTCAAGTTTTGGGCTTTTTTTATCTCCAGGTGTCGGTACCATGTCACACATTTCACCAGCGCGTAATCCGAACGGCTCACAGAGAAGAGTCCGCCAAATCTGCCGTCCGGCCAAATCTCAATTAAACGGCCTGAGTAATCCCCTCCGCACCGAGGACACTAATCTCCTCGGCCCGTGGTAATTAGACCTTTGGTGACAAATCAGGGCAAAACATACACTAACACCACACACACTAACACCACACACACACTAACACACACACACACACACACACACTAACACACACACACTAACACCACACACACACTAACACCACACACACACTAACACCACACACTAACACACACACACTAACATACACACACACACACTAACATACACACTAACACACACTAACATACACACTAACACACACACACACACACACACACACACACACTAACATACACACTAACATACACACACACACACACACACATACTAACATGTACACAAACACACACTAACACCACATACACACACACACACAAACACACACAAACACACACTAACACCACACACACACACACACTCACATACACACACACACACACACATACACACACATACACACACACACACTAATACCACACACACATACACTAACACCACACACACACACACACTAATACCACACACACATACACTAACACACACACACACACACTAATACCACAAACACACACACACACACACAGATAATAACACGTCCTCGGCTGGTATCCGCTGTGCTAACAGATGTCCGAGTGGATACGGAATAAAGTCGGGTCGTGTTTCCTCGTTTGGGCCGTAATCAAGAAGCCCAAGGAGCGTTGATTGGAGGGACATGGAACATTATCCTCAGATTTCAGCGAGTGCTTATAATTACAGTGCATCTGTGGTGATCAGCGCATGAGACAGATTTCCAGAACTTCCAGAAAGATTCCGGACGGATCTGGCACAGTGAGATCACTGCTAACAGATCACTGCAACTTTTGCCGTATTTGAAGACTAATCCCAGGAATAACACCAACTTCCAAAACACAGGCTGGGGTCAGTCCTACGGCAACGGTACACTGCACTACATGACCAGGAGGACGCACATTCTAATTAGTGGGCGGGGCTAATTCTACCACATTGTATTGCTAACAGGGGAATGAAATCGAGCACACAGTCAAACCAAACATAGCACTGGTTCTTGAACTGGTTTTGTTCTAGCTTCCTAGAACCCTGGTGCTGTTCTAGCCTGCGTTTGCACAGGTTTTCATTGGAACCAAGGAACGTCAAATGCTACATCATCAAAAGGGTGCGCCGCACAGTGGTAGTGAACGGTAGTACCAAGATGACGGATGGGACAGAATAACTTCAAGAGTCTGTGCTGTTATTCCAGATATTCCAGAAAGGGTTCTATAGCAGACCACTGGGTGGCGCCATTCTTTGGTTCCAGCTGGGAAGGAACTTTCAAAAGTAGGTGCACATACTGGAACGGAACCTGTTCCACATTGGTGGTACAGAAACACACAAAGCATCTGTTCTAGACTCATCACTGGATCTAGTCCCTTGTGTACTGAGATCCTCTGGATTTTTGGAACCCTATAATGATAGCATGAAAACGGAATGTCCAATCCGTCTGACACCCACTATCCCGCCTCCTTCAGACTCCTCGCCATAAGCAAGCTGTCCAATACTCAACCTTACTCACAAGATACACCTCACAGTCTATACAGGTGTGGGCGTTCCCGAGCCGTACCTGAGGTAACACCCCTTCATAATCAGCCTACACACTGACACCACGTGACTTGTGGATGATGATCAGCTCCAGGTTGCCGTGCTCTGTTGAGGAACATTCTTCCTGAACGTGTGCTCTGTTTGGTGGGGTAATCTTTCACAAAGTGGTGACCCCTCCCCATACTTCTGATAGACTCCGCCTCTCTGGGAGGCTCTTATACTCAATCATCTTACTGACCTGCAGTCAATCAGCCTGATTACCTGTGAGAAATCCAGCTGGTTTACCTGTCTGTTCCGTTGTGTTGAAGTATTGCATCAAAATTTAAATTGGCATTAATGTAAAAACTAAAATGCTCCGTTTTATGTTTAATGTAATATTTTGTATGAAATAATTTGCATATTACTGAAATCTGTTTTTATTTCTATTTTGCAGCGACTTTTTTGTCACATACAAGTTTATATATATAACAGTAGGACCTCGTCGGTAGAGATAAGGAGATCCTCTGGAAAACCAGACGAGTGATTTTTCTTTACTCCACACATAAGTACATGACCTCACCTGTGAAACCTCTCTTTCACACCTGAAGATCTTGAAAGGCGTTAATTTCTCCAGATGGCTGCCTGGTTGTCTGGTCCATAGGCACCTGCAGGCAGGTGCTTCATACCTGACCATTTATATTGGATCTTCAACAAGCTGGAGAAGAATGGAGCCCCAGGGTTTTAACTCTATAGTGGACAGTGGGGGTTCTACAACTGTAAACTATACGGTCAGGTTGATGCTCAGAGTGCAGGTGTACAGTGATGGTAAAGAGAAGTATCAGCTGTCTGTGGTGGGGTCTAAATTTGTCAATACCCAGGGTTGGGTTAGGTGCATCAGTAATCTGACTGCCAGATCTCTCACCATGCGCATTCCCTTACTCTGATTTCTTTCAGATCTCTCACCATGCGTATTCCCTTACTCTGATTTCTTTCAGATCTCTCACCGCATGTATCCCCCCACTCTGATCTCTTTCAGAACTCTCACCATGCGTATTCCCTTACTTTGATTTATTTCCGAACTCTGAGGTGCATGTATACTGAGACATACGGATATCTATTCCTATTGACACCTTATCAAACATTGTTCCGTCTACAAAGAATGGAGCATTTCACATAAAACCACTGTAAATAATATTGTTAATATCTTATATTAATACTTATATACCCAGTTTCTATGTCCCATTCTTTATTAAGGATGGTAAAGGATATGGCCCGTCCTCTTTTACACCGACAGTGTGGAGTCTTAACACTGGCAGACCAGCTAATGGCATGTCTCTCACGTTCCTGTCCAGCACAAGGAACTAAAGAGGCACAAATTGAAGCATATGCAGGGAAGACGAATCGGGGTCCCAAAGGTGTATGACGTCAGAGGTAGCGAGGCGACCGCGGCGAGGAGGTTAAAACCCTGTGACGAGACAAGTCCAACCTGTTAATTGGTCAGCACCCTCTCCGGCACCTTTTTCTAAAAGCTCTTGAACTCTGGCTGGCTGTGCTACATTCTCTTGCAGCTACTTCCTCTCTCTCTCTCTCTCTCTCTCTCTCTCAACCGGCCGACCGAAATAGGAAAACTCTCTCCCGCCCTCCATAACACCAAACTGACAGCTCATTACCTCTGCTACGACGAAGTTCAATTCCGTGTGATCTATTAATCTATTCTGCCGCGTTCGCCTCTCTGCAGCCGCACCCCACCAACCCCATCCCCCTTTCATTAGGCGGAACAAAAGCATGCGACGGCGGAATTCATTAAAGACAATCAAACAGCACTCCTCCCAGGCCCATTTAATGCCGCTTCCATTATTAACGTTATCATTATTATTAATACGCTTTAGCGGAAGGTGGCGGCGTAAGGTGCGCCGGCGACAGTGCTGAATCCCTAATCCTGCCGGTGAAGCAGGCCGCAGGTGGGCATGCGCCTCCCCAGGGTGGCTTCTGCGGGATTAGGAGGGGTAATGAGGGCTTAACTAAGTTTAATAAGAGTAGTTAGAGCGAGCCAAGTCCAACCTGAAGAGCACGAAGTCCTGACGTGTCCTCCCGATAACAAGCTCAGCTTTAGGTCTGCGTGTTGTGCTCGTCACGGTCATCTGGAGAAATACGTTACACTCCAACACCTAGACGTGTGAACACTTAATTAGCATATGTTCACTTCAGCAGCAATGTGCTTCCAGTCACTGAACACTGGAAGGTCCGCCTACGTTGTTCAGGCAGTCCTGGTTTCTGATCCACTGTTGACCAGATGTTAGGTGAGCATGGACGCTTTAGGTCGTCAAGGTAGGAAAAGCATTATCAGGCTGGCGATGTCTATTAACGAGTACACAAGCCATGTAGATTCCTCCATCAGACAGCCAGGTAGTGAAGCGTGACTCCCGGTTCCACTGCTCCAGGCTCCAGTCATGGAGCTTCACACCCCTCCAGCCAGTGCTTGGCATTGCACATAGTGACCTTAGGCTTCTCTGCAGCTGCTCAACCATGGAGACCCATTTCAGGAAGCTCCTAATGTGGGGTTCGTACGCTGATGTTGTATCTGGAAGAGGTTCGCGGAGCTCTGTGGTGAGTGATGGGTTAATTGTTTGTGCTATGGGCTTCAGCACTTGCTAGCTTTGCACTGTGAGTTTGTGATGGCTGCTCCTAGATGCCCCCTTTTCAGAACAATAGCACCTACTGATATTCAGGCCAGGAGTTGTCCCGAACGCTACACCCCATGATGGTGCCCGTGTCAGTGAGCTCTACTGTATGACCGTACTGCCAGTGTTGTGGTTGATAGTAACGGATGCCGATGAAACACCTGAGGTTGGTAATTAGGAAGCCTGTCCACATACTTTTGGCCATATAGCGCCTAACACATGAATAAGCAGACAGCAGGTGAAGAACGCAGCAGACGAACAGTCAGAGCTGCTAACACACAGAATAAACAGAAACTGGAGACCAAAAAGATGACTGACACTTTTGTCTCCGGGGAATTAGGTGTCGGCTCGGGATAATGCAGCACAGCACAAAACAAATAAACCCCAGCACCTACAGACGCCTCCCTATACAGTACAGAAACGGTAAACCATGACAGCTGTAATAAGAAGTCCGACTGGCCGTCAGTCAGCCTGACGGGTGTCATGAAAAGCCATTTCGTCGGCTAAATCAACTCAAAGCAAGTGATTCATAGACTGGCACTGCGGATGGGTGGCACCGAGGCACATAAAGACAGGTCATTAAAATGATGGACAGATCGAGCTGGAATCAGACTAAAACATGACAACGGCCGTCCGTGTTTGTGCCTGTGAAATCCTGCGCGCTGTCCTCCACTGTACAGCCTTCTGTTCACTGGGTTAGCACTTCAACAGAGATCTTCCCATACTCATGGTCTGGGTTTGGTGAATGTGCGTCCTGGCCGTTGAGTCTTGACGAGTGCTCTGCTTTCGTTCATCAATGTTCTCTCACTTCGATACCCAGGATGCATTTTGAAGATACATTGTACAAGCATCGGGAGTCCCTGGAGTGTTGACCAGCCATGGCTGCTAGCGTAGCTACTTCTCTAGGCTAACAAATGTGCATTACTCATACCTGCCTTTACTCAACACAACACTGACAGCGAGTTAGACATGAAGGGAAGAAGCTGAACTGAAGGAAGATCAGCTCCGGTAACAGCTGGGACTGGATCGGGCATGTACTGGACGAGGTTCTGGGTGTAGCCACATCAGTGTTTAGACACTCTCACATCAAAGGATGGGTCAGGTGGTCCAGATTTGGGGGATGCCTTCCCTGGTGTTTTAATTGAGGTTCCAGGTAGATCCCACAGATTTCCATGAGGATTCAAATCTGGGGATTTAGCGGGCTAGGCTAGATGTGTGAATGCTCCTGAATGCTTATCACACCAATCAGTCCCATCTGCAGCCCTGTGAACATCGCATCTCTCATCCACTGTGACGCTGGGACAGGACGAGGAGGCAGGATGCAAGTGCAAGTATTTAATGTTGAACAAACAAGATGAAACAAAACCAGTAACACCAGGAAAACTGAAACACAAAACACTACCGAGGGACAGGACAACAGAACCAGAGACAAAATCAAAGAGCATGAAGATAAAAGAACGACATGGAGACAGAACACCAAGCCAGAACACAGGGGACTACAGGGAGTATAAGTGAACAAAGACTAACAAGGAACACCTGGGAAGGGGCGGGGCTACAAAGTAGGGACAGGTGAGGGGACTGACAGACACAAAACAAACAGAAGCACATGCTCGGTGCCTCAGGAGCTTCATGAAAAGGGTCTCCAGGGCTGAAGGGGTCCTGGAGAAAGGGTCTCCAGGGCAGATCCGTGGCACACAGGCCTGAGATCATTATACACAATGTCAAGCGTCTGCTGGAGGCGTGTGAAGCTGCACCACTGGAGCAGTGGAGCCAGGTTGTGGTTGGTGTGGCACAACGGATAACACCACTACTCACCAGGAAGCTACCGTCCCATGTGGGAGACTGGGGTTCGATTCCCGTTCTGGGTGACTATGCTGTGCTACACCAATAAGAGTCCTTGGGTAAGACTCCTAACACTACACTGGCCCACCTGTAATACGATTAACCTTGTAGGTCGTTCTGGATAAGAGCGTCAGCTAAGCGCCGTAGATGTAGATGTTCTCCGGATGGATCACAGATCATCTGGCAGTCTGATAGAAGAATCTGGGTGGGGGTGATGAATCCAGGATAAAGCTCCCTACCGGAATGCAGAGAACCAACAGTAAGGTTTGGTGGTCTGGGTGGGGACAGGGTTCAGGCTCGGACCCTTAGTTCCAGTGGCGTTAATGCTACAGCACACAAAGACTTCTACACAGTTCTATTCTTCCAGCAGCAGTTTGGGGAAGAGTCCTTTGCTGTTCCTGCATGACCCCTGGTGTTCCTGTCCACAAAGCCAGCTCCATAAAGACAGTTTGGTCTGGTGTGGAGGACCATTGGACATCCAGCCATCTCAGTTGTGCACATACTTTGATGCCATATGGTGTACATCAGGGGTCCTCAAATCTGGACCTTCTAGTCCTGGACTCTGTAATAGTAGGTTCTATGAACTATCAGTGATTACAAACTCCAGGACAGGAATCTGGATTTTAAGGCAGACAGATGCCTAAACCGTACCACCTTAAATCTGGGGTCTATAATAGTCCTGTAGTATAGGCCAGAAGCCTTCAAACCCAGACCTTTGAAGAACTGCTGTTTCTGGGTCTGGATTTTGTAATCATTGGTAGGCTCTATTAACTGTGAGTGCTTACAGATTCCGGAGTCTGGATTTGGAGCCTGGATTTGAAGACCTCTGGTGGAGATCATCAGTCAGATAGTCATCCTTGTAGAAGTGGACTGCCTGACTAGCAGTCCTCAGGTAACTCACGCTTGAGAAAGCATATAGCAGCAGCTTCACAGCACTTCATACGTAGTTAACGCACACCTGAGCAAAACTTATCTGACCTACATATGAACCTGAGGCCCTGCGGTTCTGAGTTTGAGAAGAGAACCTATAGGCTGCTCGGCTGCTGAAATGTCACGTCCACTCAAACAGTTTGGATGCCCCGAGGCTACTTCTTGAGTTCCATATGTGTGCTGGGGTGTGTGCGCCTGCGCGGTTTGTTTTCCCGGAACGCTCAGCCTGAAACTCCTGCAGGGATAGCATGGAGAAGTCAAAACTCACACAGGGGCTACGAGAGAAGAGCCCAGGTGTCACTTAAGCCCAGTCAGTGGAGTCTAAGGAGAGTCCCTTCAGTGCACAGCGGCCGCACTTAAAGCAGCAGACAGTGCATTTAGTTAGTCGCACCGTAGCATGACTGCAGGCTGTCTTGGCAGGTGCGGCACATAATGGGCATTCATCGGAGCTGAGGAAATGGTTAGTCCGCGGAGAGAGGGAGGAAATAATGAGAGGAGAGCGGAGGAGAAGAAGAGCGCTACCCGGATGGCCTGAGGGGGAAAGGGACCATCTCAGGCATCACGTCTCTCTCTTTCACTCCGTCCAGTCTGTTTCAGTCTGGTCTACTCTCCTTCTCTGTCACGCTGTGAGGAGCGCTACAGTACTATCCATGTGGTAACTGACACCTCGCTCCCCCGCGCTAACGCTAACAAAGGCTTTGTGCTACTGGATCAGTCCATCCTCCATCTTTCTGAACATCCTCCTCTTTATAGTTCTGTGGAAATGTCGTTTACCCGCTCTGCTCTTAGCGCCAGGCGCACCATGTGACCAGGCTTTAGACTGATTAGCATTAATAATGAGTTTTAGGAATGTGCTGCTAATTGGTCATTCAGTATGCAGCTTTGACCTGTATTCAATCCTCACTGGAGACACTCGGCATTATAAAGCAGCAGAGTTCCTCATTAATATTAATATTAAATTATTATTATATTATATATTATAATATATATATTATATAATTATTATATTAGAATATTATTTATATTAAACACTGTTAATGACCCTCAGCAGTACGAGCCCGTCTGTCTCTTCATGCACTTTAATATCTGTATTTATAATAATGCACTTCTTCAGCTAACTAACAGATACGGAGATCAAAGCCAAAACCAGAACATAAAACACTCTCTGATGATGATAGGCTGCTGCTAAGGTATCTCCAGGTGGTTACTGTGGTGTTGCTAAGCTGTTGCTATGGTATCTTCAGTGGTTGCTAAGGTGTTAATTTACCGCTCCTTTTGTATCTTAGGGTACTCCGTAGGTGTTGCTAGGTGGTTACTATGGTACTATCACAAGGTGGTTGCTAATGTGTTGCTAAGTTGTTGCTATAATAGCTCCAGTGGTTGCCAAAGTGTTGCCATGGTATCCCAGGAAGTTCCTTGATTTCTCTTGGTGGATGGTAAGTTGTTGGTAAGGTGTTGTTATGGTATTCCTTGGTGGTTGCTAAGATGTTGCTTTACAGTCACCATGATATCATAAGTGGTTGCTGAGGCGGTGTTAAGTGGTTGCTTAGGTGTCAGTCTGACGTTGCTATGGTTTTGTAGTTGCAATAGTGATGTGATGCAGTAGTTGCTATGCCCTTGCTTGGTGGTTGGTAAGGTGTTGTTAGGCTGTTTTTTTTTTTCTATTCCATGTGGTTGCTAATGTGTCGCTTTGCAGTTGCTATGGTATCCCAGGTGGTTGCTAAGGTGGTTGCTACGTGTATAGAGGTACAAGAGACAGAAGGTGTATAAGCTATAGGGGGGTAAGTGAGCTTTATTGTGTCAAATGGTCCTGCATTCATTTCCTACAGGAATGATTGGTGTTTAAATGATCACTGCAGAAAATCCTAAATCGGATCTGTGTAAAAAGCCCCGGAGCGCTGTTACAGGTTCTGTCATCCTGCTACGTTTGGTGGCTTTAGCTGGATAACTGTAGGAGAGGTAGCTTTCACCTTTGTGGCACAGAATATGAATAAGAGTAAATTAAAATGACATGCCAACACACTTTCACACTTTTACAGCGCCATCCGCAGGAACTGTGTGAGGATGTTCAAGCTGCATGGGATGGATTATCACAGGACACCATCAGGAACCTCTACAGCTCCATACCGAGACGTCTGGCATGTTGGGTTAGCGAACACGGCGGCCCGACGCCATACTGAGAGACAGACTTCTGTATGTGTAGCTCAATAAATATTGATCATATCAGTCTAAATTTATCATCAGTTATTGATCCTGGTCACCTTTATCCTCCTTCCCAACACACCCGCACTCCCACACTTCCCTCTGGGTGGGGATATTACTTTGAGGATGAGTGTATTTTAAAGTTAAATAAAAGGTAAAAAAATTGATAAATGTAAATAAAAGAATTTAGAGTTTTGCTTTCCTTTCTTGCTTATGTTTTTTCTAGCTAACAATGTAGCTGTATGAGCTTTGATCATGTTTTATGGTTTTACAGTTTCGGTTTCTATTGTTTTTGGGCTAAGGGGGAAAAAAAGGGGGAAAAAAATTCCAAATTTTTGATCAAGGTTCATTCTTAATCCAAGGCAACCCGCAGTTTCACTGATGGTCTTGGCTGAGCGCTGGCCTTAATTTGGCTGAACGAACGAGTGCATTGGCCAGCGTCTGGCCAAAACGTCACCCCAACAGGTGTCATACTTCTGGAGTCACTCAGGGGAAGTAATGAATTGGTCTGGAGTGGTATAGCTCCACTTTATAATCATTAATAGAGTCCCTCTGCCAGCCACAGACTCCATAACAATTCAATGGATTGTTCAATGTAACCATGCATTATGCAGTGGGATTAATTGAAAATGGTCGCTCGGGGAGAAGGAGAAGGGTGGGGGCTTGTGAGGGGGGTGCATTAAGAAAAAGGGTCTGCCTGGAATCAAAAGTGGATTTTTGTAAACGGTTCTTCAGGGTCGTAACACTGTCGAATTAATTCATGGCAAGTGGAGAGCCGTGTGTGTTTGGAGCGAATGCATTACCTTATTATTGGATGGAGAGCGAGGCGTATTGTGCTGTGAAAGGAAGTGCAGGTCGTTCCGTGCAAGATCAAAGAGCTTTTTTAAAAGGGAGGGCTTTCCGTCTGCACAGCCGGGGAGAGCA
This sequence comes from Prochilodus magdalenae, assembly GCA_024036415.1. Taxonomy (NCBI): domain Eukaryota; kingdom Metazoa; phylum Chordata; class Actinopteri; order Characiformes; family Prochilodontidae; genus Prochilodus; species Prochilodus magdalenae. The sequence continues at coordinate 147,160 of JAMWET010001176.1, forward strand.
GAATGGATGTACGGTTAAACAATCGTGTCTGAGAGGCGCCGCGAGAGGTTAAAGCCTAAGTGCACTCGAATGTAAAGGAAGAGGGATTTGTATAGAAGCGAAAGCCAGCAGTGCATTTAACTCGGTTCAGAACTTGTTCACAATATATGACGAGGCGTCCGACGGCTAATACCGGCCTGAGTCCATGACGCTGTGCAGACGGCTGACTTTGAAACTGATGGAAAAGAAATAAATGAGCGGAGGAAGGAGATGCTTCCAGACGGGGTACTGCGTAATCCAGGTTAAAGGAATAACACCTACTCGCCGCTCAGCGCCACCTGCATCATCTCGCGGAGCAGCTCCGGCTGACCTGGATTTTGGAAGCTTTTGGGAGCTTCGGTTACGAAGACTGCTCAACTGCTTCAGTAGGAACAGCGACTGAGGTGACCTCTACATTCAGATCTGTCAGTAAGAAAGGCAGAGCTGGGAACGCCGTACACTCAGTGACCGTGACGCTCATACATTACCGCGACATGTAAGAGCAGCTGAGGTGAATAAGAACATCAGTACGGGACGTGAGCGGACTGTGTCAGCGAGAACAGTCCGTCCATCCACTTCACAGGGAGGGAGGTTCTACCAGGGCTGCAGTGCCTCATTACAAAGACCGATGGCCATCCTAGAGGTCAGGGGTGTTAAAGCATCTGGAGATCTACAGGGATAGAAAACGGTGACCTGGTCAGAGCAGTCATCCTTCATCATGTTCTCCACGAGTGGGAGAGTGCATGTGCAGCATACTCCACGAGAACGGTGCAGGTATTTAGGTAGTTTGTTGGCACGGCTGGGGTTCCTTTGGGTGCTTCCACACCTGATAGTCCACATTAGGGTCCAAACCAAGGTACATGGTTTTGTTGGGTTGTATACATACGATCTGGTTCATTTTGGCTTGAGACTTTCGCGAGCAGTAGCTCATCTGAACGCCCTGGTCAGAGAGCACGGACATCAATAGGGGACCAAGATGGCGGAGTGTGTAGATGACCTGTGAGTGTGGGTGGTGTTATTCCAGATGTTTGTTTACATCCAGAAAGCAAGCTTGGAGACAAGAAGACGTAGAAGCGGTTCTTCGGCATGACCACGAGTGTGGGTGGTGTTATTCCAGATGTTTGTTTAAATCCAGAAAGCAAGCTTGGAGACAAGAAGACGTAGAAATGGTTCTTCGGCAGACCACTGGGTGGCGCTATTGTTGCCTTCTCTGTCCTTAGCAACTGACAATAGAACCTGTTCCACTATTCTTTGGTTCCAGCTGGGAACAAATGTTTTGAGAATCCAAACCTGTTTATTATTGGTGGTACAACGTCTCGTGTGCTTACAGCTGGTGATCCATGTTCTCTCGAGATCCAGCTCACAGACAGATGTCCTGATGTTCTCCTTTAGACCGTTTTGGTATAATTCAGAATTCAGCAGTGTTCCTAGTTCCAGCAGTGATGGGGAGTCGCCCCAGTCCAGATGCAACAAAACAGGCCCAAACCCTGATACTACCACCACCATGTTTCACAGATGGTATAAGGTCCTTAAGCTGGAATGCAGGGCTCTCCTTCTCTTCTCATTCAAACCAGAAAGTCTCATTTTGGTCTCATCCATCCACAAAACATTGCAGCCCATCTGCGGTTTGATAAAGATCTCATGGATCTTTTAGGAGAGCATTGAGGTTCTCCTTGTAGCCCTGTGATGCTCATCACTGTGAACATTAGCATTAGCCACTGGGGTCTTTAGCTGCTTAGAACGGGTGTCTAACGATCACCCTCATGTCTTTGACTAAGGTGGTAGGAGGTGGGAGTCTCCTCCTAACAGAGCCCCCTGTCCACAGAGCATGAGGGGTCACTGAATGGGCTATGTAAATCATATGCTGTGTCATTTTCAGTCACTAGAACTCAAGCCAGTCAGGCATCGATGGGAGATCTAGGACTGTCACCACCATTCCCAAACTGAGGGAACATCTTCTGGAAGAATGACGTCCATCGCAGTTCCAGGGACTTCTGGAATGACATACCGTAATCCGGAAAAATGCTCAATAGCAGGGCTTAAATTACAGCACGGTGAGATTCACTGCTTCTGCTGCGTCCGCTAAGTATGTGATCGTCGCTAACCCGCTACATCATTAAATTGATATGTAGCCGCGGAATTATATCATACGCTCCGACAAACACTGTCACTCTCCTTAGCAATCTCTCATAAGCTCGTTTCACAGTGCCGCACTTCAAAGGAAGACGTAACCAAATGCTATTAATAAATGGCACTCCGCGGATGCGTGGCGCGAGAGGCGAAGAAGCAGGAGCCGTATTTGCCCGTGACCCTCCTCCTGTGTTCCCTTGAGTGCCATTATCACAGAGCTCGTGATGGACAGGACATGTTCTGCCCAGGGGTGACGCTGGCCTGTCACACAGACAGTGCTGCACTGGGGCGACGGCCGATGACATTTTCCCGCGCAATTAAAATGCCAGGAGGGCGAAAGACGAGGGTCTAAAAATAATCCATCTATGAGCAATGCAAGGAAAACAGTACGGCGGGGACTTCGTTAATGCCTGCGTACCTGCCCAAGGTTTATGGAAATGGGTTTAACAACTCCTTTTTTCCAGTATTGAATCCAGGTGTAATGGCAGAATCCAGCCATCGGAATTCCGGCTAGGCCTCACCATTCAGTTCAGTTCAGTGACTGTTTATTCCTGTGGGAGCAGCTGGTTGTCCAAAGATGTCCTGGCACATCCTCAAACACTGCCAGTCAAAAAGACAGTTCATATGCATGTGGCCAAAAGTATGTGGACACCTCTCCTAATATATAATTTCAGGTATATCGTCATGCAGTCTGTGTAGACAAACACTAGCAGCCTCTGCGGCCTCACTATCCTCAGTGCCGAGCTTCGAAATCCATACGTGCGGGCAGTTATTTTGATTCACCAGCTAGATTCCATTCATCGGCTACTTACCAAGTCCTTCCCAACACGAATCGGGAGTGGGAGGTGTTCAACATTGTCAACATTAAATAGTGTCAACACTGTTAAGATATTCAGGCTTCTTATTCAGACACATACTTCCGGCGCCGTATATGCCTTAGATGTCCGTATTTGTGACTTCTTTACATGCACGTCTTCTTGAATTTCCCTCTGGGAAACATTGAGCGATTAGCATGAAGCTATTAGCATCAGAGCATGACTAGCCGTCTTTGGTAACCCATGTGTTTGCTTGCTGTGCTGTCACTGGTGAAGTGTGCAGCTTAGTGTCTGATCAAACAGAATCTGGACCGTATGAGTGAATTTCAAATGTGTCTTAGACATATAATTTATTTACCGACAAAATACTCACTAGAAAAAGCCCTTTAGCTTCGGTGCTAATATGCCAACACAGATTAAATAAATGATATACAAACAGTCTTAAAAATTCACAAGCCACTAAGTGTCTTTCTCAGTCCGGCTTTATTAATTCATTGTAGTTTCCATCATGAAAGAAGAATGAGTGTCTCGAAATCAGTCACAGAGGATTTAGCTTTGCCAACTTTCCTCATTTCCCAAGCAAGCTGTTGCTAATCTGTGCTAAGATAGGTTTTCTATAAATGTGGGAATGTGGGAGTAACCTGTGTGTTATAATAGCTACTGTCCCAAAGAAGAGTCCCTAAGAGCAGTGTCTGATGATGACAGCTCTCTGGATGTACATGTACCACCAGAATACAGCAGAGACAGGAGCGCTAGCAGCGAGAGCTAGCAGCCAGCAGCTAAGCCACAGCATTGGGCTAACAGTGGCCGGTACTCGTCTTTCTGACTGCAGAAGTGGAACCTTTTTGCTGAAACAAGCTTCCCCTTATAGAACCTATTCTAGCTCAGTGGCCTTCGAGTCTGGGTCTTAAATCCAGGGCTGGGTTTGTGGTTTTTGTTCTGGTGGGTTTGACATTTGGTATCCAATCACTGACTAACACCTCAATACAAATAAATGGGGCATCTAGATCTCCTCCTGGACTTTATAGCCCCTCTGTTAGCCAGTCAGCCAATCAGAGACTTCTGAGAAGGTGTATTACCTGAAGCAGGTGTGGTGCCGACATAGCTGGCTAGAGCAATGCATTGTGGAAGCTGTTGTCTTCATGGATAATGTAAATCAAATGAAGATCTCAACATATGAGATCAAGGGTCTCCACAAAGCGCCAGTTCAGCTTTATCAGAGGGTGCTAACACTGGCTAGGACCTCAGACAGTGCACTAGAGACTCAGACGCGGCCATCCTAGTATCTAGATATAGAGCTAAAAGAATGGAGGACCTTTTAAAGCCTCAGTGGCGCCACTAGAGAGAGAGGGGGCCATGGAAGGTGGACAGGTTCCACTATCGTCGTTTGATTTCGGGATCTGAAGGAGCATCTGGACCCGGCAATGACTATTACACCAGACTGAACAAGCGGGCTGCTGTGTCTGTCGTAAACATCCCCTCTGATGATGCATTTTGAAGGTGGGTGGGGCTTTTTAAAATCTCCTGGTGTTATTTTCATCATAGCAATGGAAAAGATGCTAAATGTATTAGCCTCTAGATTAGCAGCTATGCTCTGGAGTTCTTTGTTACCGAGGGCCACCACTGGACACTATTTGCGTAATGCATGCTGGGTACTGTAGTGAGAGAACACAGATGGTGAAAACCTTACAGACTCACCAAAGTTCTGTCAAAACGGTGAAACCGAGGAAAGCAGCACTGCACCCCAGGATACTACACCACACTACACGTATGTATGTTGAGCTAGCTGTGGGTCATAATGCCCCCTTAAGCCTGTTAACACCAACGCCAACATACTTCACACTGGGTTTCATTGGTGGTAAAATGAAGGCTATGTCCAGATGTTCCACACGGAGGAGTTTAAAAGTGATAGTGTGGCAAGGCGACTCTCTCCCAAGACGGAGAAGGTGCATAATCCGCCGTCCAGATCATTATTTGCATGTTAAACAGGCCTCATCTCTGGGAATTTCATAATAATAAATTCATGAATAAGTTAATTACTGAGGTTAAGGGCACTATAAATAAAACAAAAGCCTGGCCCTTTGATTAGGAAGATAGAATTAGATTAAAATGATTAATTTGCGAGGTTTGAGGGGCATGTGCGTGGCGGCGCATAGTTAATGATGCTGCCTGACAACATTCAAGGCCTGTTTATCATACGGGCGTAAACAGCAAACAACAGCAACTCGACCAAAGTTATAGGGGTCAAGTGGAACAGGGCAGAGTGCTGCTCGCTCTGGCCGGAGACAGACGAAGACTCAGGGCTGTAACTGGTCCATTGTGATTTAAATCATACGTATGTGATCATAGTGAAGTGTTCTATCTACGGTTCCACCCACGGTTCTCCAGAGCAGTGCATCCCATACATAATCATCTTTAGTGGGGAAAAGAGATCCCGCTTTGCTGGTGTAGCTGCTCCACCTGTACTTTGTGATGTTATGATTCTTTATTCAGGACTGATGTTATAATTACAGTCATCTCTGATATCAATTCAAAGCTCACTGAACCAAACCGGGCGACACTGGCATGTTCACGGCGGTAGCAGCTCCTCGATGCATCATTAAACACCCCCCCTTACTGCTCGCCTGGGCTGATGATTATGGAAGCTGCCTAATACAACTCAGCTCAGCGGTGAATTCTGTTTATTTATGTTTATCTGTATTTTATGATACATGTTCATGACAACATACACAGCATACCGTGTAATGATACTGAGAATGGTTGCCGGTGACGACAGGTTAAGTCATTTTTGATGACTTAAAAAATATACATTGAGTTGCAGGATAGAGAGGGTCCCTAGGGGTCTAAAGCCCCAACACACTGAGGGTCAGCTAAAAGAAGAAGCTATCAAGAATTCTTTGTCCCTGTAAATTACGGGTGATATAGTACAGTATGTATGTATGTATGTGTGTGTATGTATGTATATGTTTATATGTATGCATGTGTGTGTGTATGTATGTGTGTATGTATGTATGTGTGTATGTGTATATGTATATACGTGTGTATGTATGTATGTATGTATGTATGTATGTATGTATGTATGTATGTATGTATGTGTATGTGTGTGTGTATGTATGTATGTGTGTATGTGTGTGTGTATGTATGTATGTATGTATGTATGTATGTGCTGTTCCATGTCAGTATGTCCTATGTATGGATGTGTGTATGTATGAGTATGTATGTGTATGTGTGTCTATGCTGTAGTATGTATGTATGGTGTATGTATGTATGTATGGTTAGCTGTATGTGATAGCTATGTATGTAGTATGTGTTAGCTGTGGCATGTGTGTATGTGTATGATGTATGTATGTGTAAACATGTACTGTATGTAACCAGTGTGTATGTAAGTATGTGGGTGTAATAGTATGTGTGTATGTATGTATGTATGTGTGTATGTGTATGTTTATATGAATGCATGTGTATGTGTGTGTATGTATGTGTGTATGTGTGTATGTATGTATGTATGTGTGTGTATGTATGTATATGTTTATATGTATGCATGTATGTTGTCAGGCTTTCCAGTCAGACGTCCTATCTAGGAGGAGCTAGGTCTAGCTAGTTAGCTAAGGTGGAGATGGTTAGCTGAGGATAGCTATCCTCACTTTAGCTGGGCAGACCATAAAAACAACTGACAACCAGAACACAAAGATGTGGGTTAATAGTGCGAACCGTGTAAAACCCAAAGTCTGTATCAAGGAAATGCACGAATGACCCATTTGGCTTTTGCTAGCAGGTGCTAACTTTAGCTAGGTTAGTTACAGAGACTCATTCATGGTAGTTATTTGATTTGAGGGTCTGCTGGCAATCGGATAACCTCACTCGTGTTTAGCAGGAGTAACTCTGAGTCATAATAAAAGTCCTATGGAATGGCAGCCACACTGTTCCTCATATTAAAAGTTAGAGCGCCCCCTAAGAATGACTCTTTAGCTGCTAAGGATAAAGACGTCACATAAATTTGTTTTAAAGTGCGTCATTTATTTCAGTCTATGGTGTCTTATGATTACTGGCAAAAGCTGTTCATAAATACTCAAAGAGCTGCTTTATAAATATGTTATTCAATGCTGATGCATGTTTAATGATGCTCTATTATAAGTACCCTTCAAAAACCCTCCATAAGGTTGAGGAAGGATAAACCCTCAGAAAAGCTGTCCTGATGGAGTTTTAGAACTAGCCTTTCAGGGAAGGTGTAGAGATTAGATCTGACCTCATCTTTTGGTCAGGAGAATTAATGGGGTGAGGGTTACGGTCATGTTCTCATATTTTATCCTATTACTTTTGAAAAACGTTCCCGATTCAGGAGCTGGTGTGAGCGCAAATAAGTCCTTGGGAGTTTTCCGCTGTTCTCACCTTCAAAGTCATCGCCTTCCTCATAAGCTCTATAAAACGAGTCCTGCCATCATCAATACTTTCTGAGCCCTGATTCATCTTTTATGAAGAGACTCTGGAATTTGGAAAGTTTCTCGGAGCGGGCGCTGAAAGATATTTGGGCGGAAGGCTTATCGTTCACCGCGCAGACCTCGCTGATGTTGAAGATTTCTTGTCTCACAACCAAGAGGAGGATTCATTCAATTATTTTTGACAGCACCACCATCAGCGGGTGCGCTCTCCTCCTTGTTCTTTCTGAGGTGAAAACGCATCATAAGATTGTTCTGTCGTACCATGTGTCTGATCGCCGTCTGTTATGAGAAAAATCCCAATACAGAGGAGAAACAGAGCACCGGTTCACAACAGGCAGCTGTGAACTACGACTGCTCTCGTTGCTGGTGGAGGTGCGGTATTGTATTCCGAGTATACATAAATTACAGTCGCTTTGCAGGTAATGGCTTCTTTAACGTTTAGTAAGTTCTACATTGGTGCACACGCTAGCATCAACGTCAACGTCAAAGGAGTAGCAGCACCCAGAGGGAGGTGTGGGAGTGCAGGTGTGTTGGAAGGAGGATAAAGGTGACCAGGATCAATAACTGATGATAAATTTAGACTGATATGATCAATATTTATTGAGCTACACATACAGAAGTCTGTCTCTCAGTATGGCGTCGGGCCGCCGTGTTCGCTAACCCAACACGCCAGACGTCTCGGTATGGAGCTGTAGAGGTTCCTAATGGAGTCCTGTGATAATCCATCCCATGCAGCTTGAACATCCTCACACAGTTCCTGCAGATGGTGCGGTGGGGGTGGAGGTGGAGTGATGTTCATTGCACATGCTAGCTAATAGGAGTAAGTACAAGCTAATGCTAACATTAGTTAGCCTCACACATATTCCAATAAAGAGTGGATACGGCCCGCGCGCTGGCTCTGTAAGGGATTTCCACCCCGAGTTTAATCCCGACCCCTTTGTCGGTTTATTGCCGGCCTCCTTTCAGTGTAGGTCCTGATTGTCCCAGGAATGGCTGAGAGAACAATGTGGAAGCTCATCAATCGCTCCATTCATTCTGCAGCCACACTGATAGCACGACCTCACTTGGCCTGTAATTACCCGTCTCCAGTTATTTGGCTGAGTGTAGTTCAAAAGGTTGGACAAAAGATGTGATCATCCCAGCTGACCGCCTCGACAGAACCGGCCGACAATCTATAATGCAATTACTCCAAATCCACATCCACCGGGCGACCTGCGCGCAGGTACTCCAGCGAGCCCGAGAGCGTCTTACGTAAACGACTGTTTATTGCGTTTGACGCTCCGCTATGTAAATTACACCTGAATTCACTCAGACATTCACGGAGCTCCTGCCTGGAACAGTGCGGCTCTGGTCTGTGCGCCGAGATCTCCTCAGAAGGGCTAATCATGTTATGTAAGTTGTTTATTTCCTTATTGGACATTAATGGTGACCTATTTTTTTGTTAATATGTTTTATTACGTAAAGCTATTTGTCCTGGAATTATCTGCTGGAATTCAGGTCAGACGCTGGGGTAAGTGAATTTCAGTCCTCATCCTCATGAACGAACGTCTGTGTTTTCAATCCCTTCTAATTCTAATCCGGAACTAACCGAGGTGGGCAGTTCAGGACGTAATACTGAAATGCATCGTGCTGAACCCAGTATCGTCTTTGAGCGTTGGTCCTTCTTTGGGCAGCGTCTTGGTCTCAAGGGGGACTCAGAAGTTTAGACAGACCCCTCTGAAAAGACTCTACAGTGGTACACTGAACAGCTCCACCTGCTGAGAGTCTGAACCAGTCCGTATCCTGATACTCCACCTCTACTCCTGATGTACACAGTATGGTACTCCTCCATATCTCCATATGAAACTTGGTGTGTAGGTTAGACATGGTGAGACATGCTAATGATTTAACCTACACAATTGACCAGGCATGTGAGGTAACCAAGGACGGGTCTTATCTCTGTACCTGACTGACCCAACACCACCACTACAGACCTCCAGCGAGCAGTGGTGTCCTCCATGAGTCATCCTGTTAGTGCAGCACCATCGGCAGACGGCTGCACCACGCAGGACTACATGCACACAGACCGTTACCACGACTGTCCTTAACACCACGTCACCGTCACCAAACACTGCAGTGGTGTCGTACCAGACTATCATGGAGGGACTCAGAATGGCAGCGGGTCATCTTCAGTGACGAGTCCCGCTTTAGTCTTGGTGGAGACGCCCAACGAACCCGTGTGTGGTGGCACCATGGTCAGCACCGAGATGGACGGTCTGTAGTCACACGTCCAGAATATCATAGTATAAGGCTTCATAGCACATAAAGGGACATAATGGGTTATAATGTATACATTGTTATTAACAGTATCTGTGAAACCGGTGCCATAAAGCTTAATATCTTATGTTGTGTTTATTTGTATAAAGCTTCATAGGGATCCACAGTGAAGCCACACTCTAATGTTCCTCAGTATCTTCCACATGAATATGATCTCATAGGTGCACATAACTGTCTAATGAACACTCATAAGCCGTCCTTACGGAGTGTAAGCAGAGTGCCGTTACTGAGCGGTCCTATGAATGAATGAGTTATGTGAATAGATGTATTGAGCTTTATGATACGGGGGTCAACTTTATGCTACGAAGCCTTATAATGTGCCGTTATACCAGTTTATGTGTGTGATTGTGAACGTGTATGTACAGTTACGAAGGCTTATGTCAAGTATTATCAAACATTGTGAATGCTTTATAGATCTTTATGAATGCCCGTTGGTCAAACCTTCATGTATTTGTTAGATAACAGTTAATCAGATAATCAGGAACACAGGAAACGGATCTGGGACGCACTGGGACGTGTGGAGGTCCCCACCCTCACCCTCACCCCCATCACCCCAACAATAACCCACAGGATTAAATCCACACATAAATAACCTGAAATATATCTTTAATAAGCAGCTCGTCTCTCTTCAGGTGCACTTTAAACAGCACTGGGAGAAACACCCACTGTAAACACGATTACTCATTCCCAATTAACGCACAGCGGCTTATTATTTCCCACACTGTTATAAATCTGCGCTCTTTTAGCGGCCCACAGGCTTTATTTCATATATTTAACTTATTGTATATTCAAGGGGCTGCTCGTTCATCCTGCCAGAGACCCCTGGGCACTGACCCGGTCAGTAATCCATCCCTGGCTACACCTAGCCCCTCAATCTGCGACTATTAACCCCGCCTAGCGTTTCCGCTCGCTCCCTTTCAGCCAGAGCTGCTAAAAACTGTAGGTGCTCTAAACACAGAGCAGGTCGTTTGCGTGTATTCCAATATGATTATGGCTTTTATCTGAAATATTACTAGGATTATTGAGTAAAAACACGTTTGGTATGTTGCGCGGTACTCTGTGCTGTATGTGTGATGCTGCATAGAAACGAGGCGTAGCTGCATCAAAAGCTGCAAGTCAATGTCCTGTGAAGCTAATCAACAGTAAAATCCCAGCTTCTCACACCGAAGAAGACGCTGTCATAGCCTGCCGTTGATGGATGCTCTCTGTACCCGCTCCCGAGCAGCGCTTGGGGAATGTGCTCGCATTCAAGCCACAGAACACCCGAGCGAAGCTGCCAAACCGTGCAGGCTCCTCTCTCACGTTAGCGGAGGACGGTGATGGGAGGGTGTATAGCCAGTCATGTGTTCATGAATGGAGGGGATATTAAATCGAGCACCATGTGACTGGATTATGATAGTAATTAACAAACCATATTACGCCCAATAAAATGATCATGCAAGTGCAGATCTGAGGAACACTGCCCTGTAAGATCCGTTCTCAGCCCGAAAACAAATGGGCAGCTGCTTCGTTTTGGCAGATCGAATTAAAGTAATGTGAAACCAAATTACTTTAGCCGAGAGTATTAGCCCAGCGCAGGACAAACACAGTTATAGGAAATAGGATTTGTTGCTGTTTGAACAAAACCTTATATCCTCCAAAGAGGAAACTTTATAGGACAAACAAACACGGTTTAAACTTTTAATGGAAATAGATGGAGACATAATCGTTTCCAACCCAATCCGGACCGGTCCTGCTGGTCTGTTCGTCACGAACTGTAGACACAACATGAAGGGATACCATATAATGGCTCCAGAGCAGATGTTAATGATTGGCTAAAAGGAGGGACTGCATGTGGGCGTGGCCAAAGACCATAGTGTGAAGGAAGTAGCTGAATCTGCAGGTGTATGGAAGCGTACGGTCATACGGGTCTACCAGCAGTTCGAGCAGTCTGAGAACACCAGCAGCTTCTTTGTTGGATATGTGGGTCTCCTTTTCTCAATGAGGAGCTTCCTAAATAGCTACACCTCCTTTCAGACCTCCATAGTGTGGAGGAGTCTCTCATAGTGGAAGAAGAATGGACGGAGGCACCTGTGGATGTTCTCAGATCTGGAGCAGGAGTGGACCATGATGTTCTCCTTTCTCTCAGAAAGCTTTAGAGTGCGGTTTATCTGACGGGGGCAGTGTGGGTGGGTCTTTCAGGTGGGTGTTAGGGGTAGTAATTTGTGGAAAGAACTTTTATCGGCCAGTGAAATGACACACAGATATTGTAAGTAGAGCCCAAATGGCTCCTGAAAATCAACCAAGCTGGTTCTGACCCGTCAGACACTAGAGCCTCACAAAAAGATGTTTAGATGTTATTAAACATTGTAGAAAATTATATAGTGAACAATGTCACGCCTCTGGGTTTCCCCCAACACCAGCGTTCTCCCAGACTTCATTTCCCAGAGTGCACTACCCGATGATGTCACACCCACATGTCAGTCTCACCTCGTTCTCCAGAGCCAGGTGTGATTAGACACACCTGCTTCTCATCAACCAGTCTGCTTATAAACCCCTCACACACACAGTGCAAAGTTTTGCCAAACTTAGTCTGCGTCTCTGAGCGTTCCTCTCGTCTTCTCATTTCTGTTTCTGACTCCTGTCGAGACTCTCTCTCTCTCTCTCTGTTTGTTTGTTTGCCATGCTAGTTTCCGTATCTCCCTCTGTTTTCCTGATTGCTCTTCTGGTGTGGCCTCTGGATTGGTTTGTTGGGCTGTATACTGTGCAATAAAACTCAACTGACTTTTAGCTCTGCTTTATTTTTCATAAAATTTGATTTTGTTAACAGTGTACATGCAGTATACTCTGGAAATATAATCCAACTTAGGTTTCTTAATAAAATGGACTTTAGGTATGCCTTATTTTGTGAGGGTAGTCCTAACAGTGGTTGGCGTGACTCAGCAATTAACCACCCACCAGTGAGCTACCACCCCATGTGGGAGACAGGTCTAGACAGTCTAGGTAGCAAATGCTGGGCTACACCAATAGGGGTCCTCGGGCAAGACTTCTAACCCTGCCCCGGCCTACCTGTAAAAACAATTAACCTCTGGATAAGAGCGTCAGCTAAATGGCCAAATTTAAACATAGCGAGGTGTAACTACTACTGTGACCCTGTAAGACGTCTAAGACCAACCAAACCCTGGCACAGTAAAAGAGAGAGGCTTCAATAATCATCAGAGTCCAGCGATAATAGGCTGATAGGCCAGGCTAATAAATGTAAAGGGCTGAAACAAAGAGCGAACTCAAAAACATAAACCAGCGAGGCAACAGAGTCCACGCACTAGGTACACAACGAAATCACCGCAGCAGTACCTGGCAGAGAGGAGCACAAGCTGTGGAGCTTATAAACAAACAGGAGCAACGAGGATCAGGTGTGATTGGACGAGGGGTAGCATGTGACAGAGGCATGTGCCTGAAGGGGGTTCTGGGAACTGGAGTTCAGAGAGTCTGTGGCGGCTATAAGCGTGCCTGGAGGCGTGGCAGATCCTGGTTATGTTGTGGACGTAGCCCATAATGATGTCGTCTACTGTATGTGTTCAGCAGCCGGTCGGGATCAGGCGCGTTTAGCGCCCCCTTGCTTGTTGCTTCACAGGTACAAGTGCACTTCTGAGACTGACAGCTTTCCCAGCTGAGTGGCTGCAATCTCATTTGATTTCGCCAGCAGAGACGGTGACAACTCATCAATGTCTGCGGCGTTGACAACCGCGGGTAGAGTATCAGGCTGAGATCTCTCGGAGCCCAACATTAACATGAGATAATATTTCAGCTGCCTGCAAATACAGATTGCTTACCCCCCAGTCTTTTCTGCCTGACGTCTGAAGAGGAGCGAGCTATTTCTGCTAGCAGGCCTCCTCTCCTGCTAAACGCCGGCTGAATTGGTTCTTGTGGTAAACGGTTCTCTCACATATCTGCGCTCATTAAAAGAGTGCATTAGACTTTAATCAATACAGCATTAAAAATCTAAATGGAGAATTCCGGGAATCTCCGCGGAACAGCGCTGAGGAGCTGCCTTTGAGCTGTTTGGCTTCATTTAAGACCGATAGAAAAGCCCGTATTAGCTCATCAGCTGCACCGGTAGCTGCAGACGAGCTGTCAAAACGTGACTAATGTATTGTCTGCTTTGTTGGGCTGCTTTGTCTCGCAGCCTATTCAAGTGCCAGTGTCTTACTTTCTGCTACCTCTGCGATGTAAAACAATCTCTCAGTCGTGGCCTTGGGGACACATTTCCAGCTACAATAACTGTGTGTATTCGAGACAGCATAACAAGACAAAGGTGCTAGCGAAATGGCTAAATTTCCTCATTAGCTGCCCTCTTCTCTTTCTTTCGCAGCTCATGAGCGTGAAACATAACCCTCCTATATCTGTTAAATCAGGCCACTGGGGACTGGGCTTTGCCGATGATTTTTCCTCCGCTGACGTCGGAAGTGCTCATTAAGGCTATAAATGCGCACGGCTAGCTGGAAATAGGTTAATTAGACGGTATCACGGCAACAGATGATCCCACAAAAGAAGTAATCACTCTAATTACGCCGCTCGCGGCCTGCGGATCGCCGGGCCTCATAAATCCAGCAGCCATTGTTTTAGGCCTGACCTAAAGCACGGATCAGATGATCCCGCGAGCCTTTTGTTTGAATGGCACTGCAGCCAAAATGCTAACGCTGCTAATGGCATCTGTAGGCTGAAATTGGGTTTGGCTAACTCGCTAGCTCCGTCTGCATCGTTAGCTGTGATTCGCTTTACATGGCTGATGAGCTGAAATGCATTTTGGAAGTGAGCCGTTGAGTAAGGGCTAGAGGAAGTGTGTGAGGGTAAACACAGTCCAACAACCACTCTGTAATAGACACATGTAGTATAGTCACACATGTAATATCTGCACCCAGAGGGAGGTGTGGGAGTGCAGTGTGATGGGAAGGAAGATGAAGGTGACCAGGATCAATAACTGATGATAAATTTAGACTGATATGATCAATATTTATTGAGCTACACATACAGAAGTCTGTCTCTCAGTATGGCGTCGGGCCGCCGTGTTCGCTAACCCAACACGCCAGACGTCTCGGTATGGAGCTGTAGAGGTTCCTGATGGAGTCCTGTGATAATCCATCCCATGCAGCTTGAACATCCTCACACAGTTCCTGCAGATGGTGCGGTGGGGGTGGAGGTGGAGGGACACCAGGTCTTCTGGATGTATGACTACACACCGCTCATCTTGGTGCTGACCACGGTGCCTCCACACACGGATTCGCTGGGCGTCTCCACCAAGACTAAAGTGGGACTCGTCACTGAAGATGACCCGCTGCCATTCTGAGTCACTCCATGACAGTCTGGTACGACACCACTGCAGTCTTTGGTGACGGTGACGTGGTGTTAAGGACAGTCGTGGTAACGGTCTGTGTGCATGTAGTCCTGCGTGGTGCAGCCGTCTGCCAATGGTGCTGCACTAACAGGAGGACTCATGGAGGACACCACTGCTCGCTGGAGGTCTGTAATGGTGGTGTTGGGTCAGTCAGGGACAGAGATAAGACCCGTCCTTGCTTATGTCACGTGTGCGGATGAACTTGAATCATTAGCATGCCTCACCATGTCACACCCACCCACCAGGTTTCACTCCTGTGGGCTGACTCCCTCTGGAACTATTTGTGCAGCTGTTCTTTTGATGGTGAGTGTGATATCCCATAGACACCACACTCCAAATGAGCTCCTGCCACTCTTGCCAAGTTCCACTGCAACTGGCCAGCTAAGCAAAATTAGGAGCTGCACCTAATTATTGCACAAACCTTTTAGCGCTTTAGCCTTTAGCTTTCCTTGGGCTGTCAATCACAACTCAAAAAAAGCCTTCTCCTTCTTCTCATTGTGCCTTCTCTGGACGTTCCCTGCAAACCGAACCTATTGTGCATGTCTATCTTCTGGCGTGGACCGCAGGGATGCGAGCCGTGAGGCTCATAGGGCCGATTGTGCCTAGGCGGCATGTGCCGCGAGGAAATCGATAGCCGCTGAACTCTTGCAGGGAATTTGACAGTGCAATAGGCAATCATTGCACACAGTCTGGAACAGCCATGTATGCACTTACAACTTGACCCCGAGGGCACACTCATTTTCGGAGACATTTCTTCACCTCCGGGCGAGAGCCGAGCGTGAAGGAGGAAAGTTATAAGCCCCTTTTTGTAGCAATGAGATTACACGGTTCTGTTTTTGATGCCGAGTCCACCACGCTCGTGCTCTAACGTGCTCAGGAATGGTACCTGTTTTGCTCCACCTGAATATGACTCTGTTCTGTTTCGTCTGAGTGTAGTTATTCACCGGGGGGAAGATGGCCTAGATAGTGTGTGTATTGTTTTGACCTTAAAAGAATGAAAAATCAAATGTACACTATATTCCACTTAGCCCTGACGTATAGCGGTGTAGCTGAACGCTGGGGACATCCGTGGGCTATTTGCTGAACCCTGACTCCGCTCCTGCACAGTGTCGTCCAGTCACAGTCTCGGTTTATCAGTAATGGGTTGTTTTGATGGTTCCAGCTGAAGATTCATGTTCAGGAATAGAAACAGCGTGGCACGGCCTCCATGTGTCTGTGTGATGTGTGTTCCCAGTGTGGCCTGTGTGCGTGCTAGCAGGTTTCAGCTACGCGGTGAAGCTTTGTTTATGCTTATAGCTCACACTCAGTTATACTGTGTCCAACATCACTACTCCACCTTAACCAAGAGCCTGGATGGGGTTGGAGCAGGTTAGGGTTAGGGTTAGGGTTAGTCCCCAGGGAGTTTTTCCTTGACCCCCTTCCTTACATCTATCCATGGACTCCTTTTCTTTATTTTTATTTTACTTTATCTCTATTATTTCATTCGTTTAACTTTTTCATAAACTCCTTTTCTGTAAAGCTGCTTTACGACAACAGTAGTTGTAACACATGCTGCACAAATAAATTAGATTTGATTTGATTAAATGTGGGAGAAATTTAGTGGGAAGTTTTGACATTGTAAGACGTAAATGATTCAAGTTTCATACTCGGCCCCACATGACAGACCCAACACCACCATTACAGACCTCCAGCGTGCAGTGGTGTCCTCCATGAGTCCTCCTGTTAGTGCAGCACCATCGGCAGACGGCTGCACCACGCAGGACTACGTGCACACAGACCGTTACCACGCCTGTCCTTAACACCACGTCACCGTCACCAAACACTGCAGTGGTGTCGCACCAGACTGTCATGGAGTGACTCAGAATGGCAGCGGGTCATCTTCAGTGACGAGTCCCGCTTTAGTCTTGGTGGAGACGCCCAACGAATCCGTGTGTGGAGGCACCGTGGTCAGCACCAAGATGGACGGTTTGTAGTCACACGTCCAGAAGACCTGGTGTCCCTCCACCTCCACCCCTACCGCACCATCTGCAGGAACTGTGTGAGGATGTTCAAGCTGCATGGGATGGATTATCACAGGACACCATTAGGAACCTCTACAGCTCCATACCGAGACGTCTGGCGTGTTGGGTTAGCTAAATTTATCATCAGTTATTGATCCTGGTCACCTTGTATTCCTTCCCAACACACCTGCACTCCCACACCTCCCTCCGGGTGGAGATATTACTTTGAGGATGAGTGTATGAAGGGCCTGTGTAGTTTGTGTATTTCTCCTCGGCTGTATGATGTAGTCCAGTGTTCAGATTGAGTTGTGCCATTGTGTTTTATATCTCGGTTCGTTTTATTACTTTGGATGACTTTTAAATCTCATGATCACAAAGTGAATCCTTTCAGTCTGAAATGAGTCTCTTTAATGCTGGGATTCTGTCAGAGATCAGTCTGAGAGAATGTGGACAGAGGCTCGGCCGCGTCACTCCAGAAATCTGTCTTTTCTCAGCATGACCGCTCGCCAATCAACAAACAAGTGCTCCCATGGCCTCATTTTTCCTTTTGATGCTCAGATGACACGCAGCTTTCAGTCGTGCCTGTGTGCCCCTGCAGTAGCTGGCCTTAAAATTATATTATAAGAGCTTTAAAAGAGAAATCCTGAAGGCCTGCATGCTGGATCTGAAATCGGAGGGAAATGAGTGAAAATGATGGGGGCTGTCAGGATGGCTCCTCTGAGACTTGGCAAAGTCTTCTATTGGGGTGAGATTCGTACCACCCTTAGGCATGATTGGCACTCTGGGTTGATTAGGCATGACTGTCATTGAAATTACAAAGTACCTCCACGTCTTGGAAGCGTTAAGGAAGCAAATTTGTGTGGGTGAGATATTATTACTCTCTCAAAGTTCTGAAGGAGGTGTTTTAAGTGGCAGCTGGATCCTTTTTAATAGAATACTGGAGGCAAGTACGAGCCAATTGGATCTGATTCCAGCCTGGAATACCACCATTTATCTTTTTTGGGGGGTGTGGTGGTGGTGGGTGTGGGGGGCGGGGGGGCCCGGATTGGGGATGCTCTTGCTCTCTTCTTAAAATTACGAGTTACCATTTTTGATGAGATCAACTGGAACGCCTCAACATGCTACGAAGCCAGTGTAGCTGTTCTCGGAGAGTCGGCACCATCACCGTACACGAGACCATCACCGTACACGAGACCACCACTGTACACAAGACCATCATTGTACACGAGACCCTCACTGTACACGAGACCAAACACAAGACCATCATTGTACACGAGACCCTCACTGTACACGAGACCCTCACCATACACGAGACCCTCACCGTACACGAGACCCTCACTGTACACGAGACCAAACACAAGACCATCACTGTACACGAGACCATCACCGTACACGAGACCCTCACTGTACACGAGACCCTCACTGTACATGAGACCAAACACAAGACCATCACCGTACACGAGACCCTCACTGTACACGAGACCCTCACTGTACACGAGACCCTCACTGTACACGAGACCCTCACTGTACACGAGACCAAACACAAGACCATCACTGTACACGAGACCCTCACCGTACACGAGACCCTCACCGTACACGAGACCATCACCGTACACGAGACCCTCACTGTACACGAGACCCTCACTGTACACGAGACCCTCACCGTACACGAGACCATCACCGTACACGAGACCGTCACCGTACACGAGTGCTGCTGTTTGTTTATATCGTTTTCCCAAAGGATTCGATTATGGAATATGGAAAGCACAACCCCTGCCCTCCCACACATCAGCATCCACCTGAAAAATTTTAGCAACTATCTACTAACAACGCAGCCCCCACCCTGGACAACTTAGAAACCACCTAAATGCCCTCTCATTCCCCAAAAGTTACCTAACGTCCACCTTAAATATGCTAACACCCTTCCTAAGTACTATTAATTCCCCTTAAAATACCCCAGCATCCACCTAAAATACCCCAGCATCCACCTAAAGTACCCCAGCATCCACCTAAAATACCCCAGCATCCACCTAAAGTACCCCAGCATCCACCTAAAATACCCCAGCATCCACCTAAAGTACCCCAGCATCCACCTAAAGTACCCCAGCATCCACCTAAAATACCCCAGCATCCACCTGAAATACCCCAGCATCCACCTAAAGTACCCCAGCATCCACCTAAAGTACCCCAGCATCCGTCTAAAATACCCCAGCATCCACCTAAAGTACCCCAGCATCCGTCTAAAATACCCCAGCATCCGTCTAAAATACCCCAGCATCCACCTAAAATACCCCAGCATCCACCTGAAATACCCCAGCATCCACCTGAAATACCCCAGCATCCACCTGAAATACCCCAGCATCCACCTAAAGTACCCCAGCATCCGTCTAAAATACCCCAGCATCCACCTAAAGTACCCCAGCATCCGTCTAAAATACCCCAGCATCCACCTAAAATACCCCAGCATCCACCTGAAATACCCCAGCATCCACCTGAAATACCCCAGCATCCACCTAAAACACCACAGCATCCACTTTAGGTGCCCTAGCAACCTCCAGAAATACCCTACAATCCACCTTATATACCCTCATATCCCCCTAAATACCCCTGAAATTCACCTTTACTATTCCTGCCTCCATCATAAATACCCTAGTAGACGGTCTAATAGTCGCCACCACCCTTCAGTCAAACTCCTTGTCCAGTGGTTGTCCAGTTTGAGTGCAGCATGGTCAGTTCCTAACATGGTGGCTGCTGTGGACGTACAGTACCGAACTGAAGGGAGTCTGATTGAATCAGTGTGAGTCGGAATGGTGTTTCATCTTCATCCGAAGTGAAGCACGCTGTCTGTTAGGTCAGCCTCCGGTTCTGTTCCTCAACTCTCAAAGAAACCATCCAGCTTGAACGGAACCTGCTGGAGGAAAATCAGCGGTGAGTCTAAACAAAAGCATAAAGCTCAGTTTAGTGGCTGTGGTTTGTGGTCTCTACTGTATATGATGAATGGAGCGCTGGCAGCAGAACCGTATCCTTTGGAAAGGCCCAAAGCGCAGTGGTCATTCCGCAGACATATTTACACCCCTGCTTTGTAAGGACGCTGTAAAAACATTGTCAAAATGCGCGTCACCCGGCCGCTCTCTGGCGGCTCTCCTCCGTCTCGCGACCCCGTCGACCTGAGCGCTACCATCATTATTCTTGGCTGCCAGGAGGTGGGACAGAATTAAACTTTTATAGCGCCCCAGAGAGCCCATTATCTCTCCAGGAGAAAAGGTAAATGCTATCCTTCACCCAACCCTTTCTGTGTCTCCTTTTCTCCTAGCCTCTCTCTGTTCTCCACGCTCGCCCACCGCCCAAACCCATCCCTCCTTTCTCCTTACTCGTCCTTTACCTCTCGATCTCCCCCCGCAACCAGTAGAACGCTCTACCTGTTTGGTTTATACACTCAGGGTCTAGAGAACAGCTGCACAAACAGCTGCACCCAGACGGAGTCAGCCCACAGGAGTGAGACTTGTAGGTCTGACATGCTGAGACATGCTAATGATTCTAGATCCACACTCAGCCGTGCATGTTGACGTAAGCAGGGGCGGGTCTTATCTCTGTACCTGACTGACCCAACATCGTGACAGACGTCCAGCGAGCAGTGGTGTCCTCCATGAGTCCTCCCACACAGACCGTTACCACGACTGTCCTTAACACCACGTCACCGTCACCAAAGACTGCAGTGGTGTCGTACCAGACTGTCATGGAGGGACTCAGAATGGCGGCGGGTCATCTTCAGTGACGAGTCCCGCTTTAGTCTTGGTGGAGACGCCCAACTAACCCGTGTGTGGAGGCACCGTGGTCAGCACCAAGATGACACGTTCTGGTCGTCACACGTCCAGAAGACCTGGTGTCCCTCCACCTCCACCCCTACCGCACCATCTGCAGGAACTGTGTGAGGATGTTCAAGCTGCATGGGATGGATTGTCACAGGACTCCATCAGGAACCTCTACAGCTCCATACCGAGACGCCTGGCGTGTTGGGTTAGCAAACACGGCGGCCCGACGCCATACTGAGAGACAGACTGTATGTGTAGGGACGTCTGGTTACCTTCACCACCACTGGGAACAGGTCTGACTGGTTAATCTTCTCTGTTAACTTTGCTTGCGCATGAGGAGAATGTGAATTTAAAAAATCGACCAATGAATCAATCAGTCAGTCGATCAATTATCCAGCGCTCACTTTCACTTGGTAGTACATCGAGTGTGACCCTCACTTTCAGGGCACAGGGGGATTTCAATCTTAGGAGGACTGAACAACAGAAATGAAAATGGATTTTAATCTGGTTAAATATAAATAAATGCATAAAGAATTTAGCAATAAAATCAACCAAAAATGAAAAGAAAGCATTAAAAAATCAAGATAATAAACCAAAATTAATAACATTTCAACATGGATGGATGAATAAGAAAACTCAAAATATACAATTTTTAAAGAATTAAAATTAAAAAGGATTTAAAAAACTGGAAAACAACTTTAAATACTGGATATTGGATATCCCCTCTTAGGGCAGCAGCAGTCCTAGTTTTCCATGTTGCTGTTTTATTGTGTTGTATTTAAATCCAGGAATCTCCCGTTAGGTACAGCAGGCGTGTCTGATGGGATCTGGTGAAAGCGGGCTCGACTGAGGTAGGTGGCCGCCGTTTCCCGGTATAGCGATGTCTTCAGGACGTATTGCCTGCTAGCCAGCCCCCTCTGACCTGCAACCAGGCCCCACTTGAAATGAGTTCCTGGCTCGGCGGCTGGCTCCATCCATCCAGGTTTCACAGGGAGTTTAATGGCGGCGGTGATTTACTTGTTAAGGGAGATTGTTGACATGTGAACCACGCGGCGGTCCAGGGTTCCACGTTTCTCGCTCCCCGCGGGACGGATGGATGTAGGAGGACAACCTTTTCCCCCTCCTGCCGTGCCTGCCCGGGAGGGCGCGGGAACATGTGTTAGCGTTTAACTTTGAACTCCCCGTCCCACAATGCACATCTGGAGCGCCACAGCTGCCCACGGCACGACCGGCAATCTGTCACAAGGCGTCCGTCTGCGTCGTAAACGTAACCGGTTTGGTCAGGGCTATGGAGATCCATTTGTGACCTGTGACTTCAAAGCCAATCAATCAGCCGGATTCCGGTTGCGTTGGGGATGGATTAGGCGAGCTTCATCAGGGCGGAACTTTGCGGGTAATTAGGTCTTCAGCCGAGGCGATCATCAGCGGCAGTAAAACGGACGCTATGGGGCCGCATAGCTGATCAGCTGAAACGGCGAACAAACGCTCGAGTTTTCCTGGGAAGGTGGGCGTTTCGGAATGTCGCTCCCATCTTTCGCCGTACTCCCTCCTACCACGGCCGTCGGCTCGGGTAAATGGATGGAGGGATGTGTCCGGGGCGGAAAGCCTCATAACTGATATTTAATAATGCATTATTAATCCAGCTTAATCAGGGCCGGGAGTTCGGCCGAGAGATCAGGGGTTCAGAACAGACCCCGTTACAGTGCAGGAATATGGAATGGGTGCGGTGAGGAATAGTGTTGGGCATGACTGGAACTAAAACGCTATACATCCGGGAGCCTATAGACGGTCTTACTCCCGAAATCAACGGCATTATACAGGAGGTAATCCACATTCCTGCAGCAACCGCTGTGTTGGAACATTGCTGTGAGAATTTGATTGAAGATTAGTGAGGTCAGGTCCTGATGTTGAACATTGCAGTAAGGATTTGATTGAGCTTTAATGAGGTCAGGTACAATGTTGAACATTGCAGTGAGGATTTGATTGAGCTTTAATAATATCAGTACTGAGATCAGGTACTGATGTTGAACATTGCTGTAAGAATTTGATTGAGCTTTAATAATATCAGGTAGTGATGTTGAACATTGCTGTAAGAATTTGATTGAGCTTTAACAATATCAGTACTGATGCTGGAACATTGCTGTGAGGATTTGATTGAGCTTTAATAATATCAGGTACTGATGTTGAACATTGCTGTGAGGATTTGATTGAGCTTTAATAATATCAGGTACTGATGTTGAACATTGCTGTGAGGATTTGATTGAGCTTTAATAATATCAGGTACTGATGTTGAACATTGCTGTGAGGATTTGATTGAGCTTTAATAATATCAGGTACTGATGTTGAACATTGCTGTGAGGATTTGATTGAGCTTTAATAATATCAGGTACTGATGTTGAACATTGCTGTGAGGATTTGATTGAGCTTTAGTAATATCAGGTATGATGTTGAACATTGCTGTGAGGATTTGATCGAGCTTTAATAATATCAGTACTGAGGTCAGGCACTGATGCTGAACATTGCTGTGAGGAATAGATTGATCTTTAATAATATCAGGTACTGATGTTGAACATTGCTGTGAGGATTTGATTTAGCTTTAATAATATCAGGTACTGATGTTGAACATTGCTGTGAGGATTTGATTTAGCTTTAATAATATCAGGTACTGATGTTGAACATTGCTGTGAGGATTTGATTGAGCTTTAACGAAGTCAGTGCTGAGGTCCGGTACTGATGTTGGACGATCACTTCATGAAGCTCCATGACTCAGGAGGGTGCGGTTTAACAGCCGAGTGCTGGGGGGCGCCACACTGGGCAGTGGACATGATTGGAACCCCTCTCGCACATCTACCAGATTACCTGGCTTTACCTGCAGGGGGCTGGTCAGAAGCCACAGGGTAGAAGGCGGAGACAGAGCTGTTTGAGCTGGTCTCTGTACCGTCTGCCGGACGGTAGCAGTCTGAACAGACGGTATCCGCGGTGCGATGCGTCCGTACTGATCCTCTGTGCTGTCTGGAGACAGTGGGAGCTGTGTCGGCCCTCCAGGGTGGGTAGAGAGCACCCAGAGGGTTTCAGACCTGATGATCCTGCAGCTAGAAAACCAGACACAGATGCTCCGGCTGAGGACGCTTTCTGTTGTGGGACTATAGAAGGACACCAGCAGGCCCTGAGCCCTGTTATTCTTCCTGAGGACCCTCCGGCTGTAGAGTCTCTGTTGTGCCTTCCTGTGCAGTACTGTGGTGTTCATGGCCCAAGTTAAGTACAGGAGGGATCTGAGCAGGCCTGCCCGAATCGGAGTCCATAGCACAGTGTGAAATTAACCCATTCAAGCCCTGTGTACCTAGTACCTACAAGGACCACTACCTCTCTGGTCTGGAGCCATGGAACCCATGACGCAAGCTGCAAAGGGGCGTGGCACTGCACAATGAACTGCACTGAGCTGAACATCACCCACTGGTGATGTGTTGGTGGAGGAGCCCGGCGGGGAGCTACAGTAAAAGGCCCTCAGAACACATGCTGGTTGATCCAGTCAGGAGATCAGTAACGTGGGAACCACTGGAACAGCTGGGAACCTCAACACGCTGCTGTATAGCAGAACACCTTCATAACGGACGGAGGACCTGCGTACGAGTGGTCCTGCGTTTAATCGCTGTCTCTGACGGCCCCTCTGGGCTGAGCACCGGTGCTGCAGGAGCTGGTTCTGGATGATGAGATACACGCCCTCAAAGCAGGAAGTACAGTCTTCCCTCGGAAACAGGTTCCGCCAAGTGGTTTCTCAGACCAGTGGAAAAGGGGCCCGTACTTAACTGGTCCAGTAGAGCCTGGGAACCAGCACCAGCACGTTGTTGGTGGAAAGGAGGCACCGTTGGGCTACGTGGGGTTATTGGAGTGTGTGGTAGGAAAGTGGTGAGCTAGGTCTTTAAAATGAGCTATGATGTCTAACTCAGCCGGACCTTGTAGCCTGTTTACTAAGCTCCTAAGCCGTGGGTTAGCCCTGGAGTGGTTTACCAGCGTAGGACTCATGTTATGACTGGAGCGTTATGGAGCGATGAATGAACAAGCTCCTCTATTTTACATTATTAATATTTGAATGCTAACGCATAGCCCTGCCTCCCAGCAGGATACTCATACTTCCAGCACTGCTGACGCGCGCCGCCTGATAAGGTCCACATGCTGCAGATTCTCTCGGACGGATTTAGATGAAGAACGAACTCTTTTGATAAAGATCATATTAGAAACAGATGTTCAAAGCTTGGACGATCCGAGAGTCCGTCTAATGTCAGGAGGAGGCCAACAACATCGTACATCTCGGATAATCATGTAGGCTTTGTCTGGAAGGCCTGGCTGGGATCACTTATGTACGCTATCTATGGGTGCTTGAATATTTATGGCGGTGGTTTATGGAATTAAACGTCAGGGGCGGTGATACAGTGGAGGGGTTTAGTCTGCTTACTGCAGGTTTTATTGGCGGGGTCGTCTCCAGGAATGATCCGCGGTTTAGGGAAAATCCGTTCTGTGAAGCAGACACAGTGGAATACACAGAACGAAGGAAATGGTTGGGCTGATGTTACAACTCACAGCAGTAAATCAGAAGGGGTACAGGGTGCACAGGGTTCAGTCATGGGGCTCAACAGGGGGTGGTGGCTATAGGGCTGGGCGGGGATCCAGCCAGGAACCTTCAGGGCCTTGTAGTTCCTCAGAGGAGTGGAACTCACGGTTTCTGGGAATTAAAAATTTGATGATTGTTTTTTATTTGTAGTCAGTGGGATTGTGGTTATACACTCTACAGTATCCAATCAGGATTGTTTTCCCTGGCGTATCGAGGTAGAGCTGCCTACTGCCAACGTAATTAGAAACTGGAACCAACCAATCAAATACTGGCTGACAATGAGAGGAACCGATTTTGGCAAGAAGAGTTATAGTTTGGTATTGAGATGGAGGGGTGGGGTTGTTCTGACTGGTGTTGAGGTGGAGGGCTGGGGTTGTTCCGATTGGTGTTGAGGTGGAGGGGTGGGGTTGTCCTAATTGGGGTTGAAGTGGAGGGGTGGGGTTATCCTGTTTGGTGTTGAGGTGGAGGGGTGAGGTTGTTCCGATTGGTGTTGAGGTGGAGGGCTGGGGTTGTTCCGATTGGTGTTGAGGTGGAGGGGTGGGGTTATCCTGTTTGGTGTTGAGGTGGAGGGGTGAGGTTGTTCCGATTGGTGTTGAGGTGGAGGGCTGGGGTTGTTCCGATTGGTGTTGAGGTGGAGGGGTAGAGTTGTTCCGACTGGTGTTGAGGTGGAGGGGTAAGGTGTAGAGTTAAGCTTACATAGCCCTTCAAACGGACGTTTTTCAGAGGCCCACTCCAAACGGAGTGTTAGGAGAAAATTCCCAGAATGCCCTGCGGATCATCAGCAAGATGGCTGCACAAGTGACCAGAGAGACCCATAAACGAGTGTGTCTCCGTTAAAGCCGCTGTACTGTAAGATCACCATGGTAACAGCGTCTTATGGTCATAATCTTCATAACACGTCTAATATGCTGATGTCTCGGACCTAGCGGAATTTCCCCTCCACCTTAAATGGTGCAGCAGTTATGTTCTGGTACCTGAGGTCGCTGCACCATTTAAGGTGGAACTGGAAATTCCTCTAGGTAGCGCCGAGACCTCAGCGAAACTGGATCATGAAGCTGGAGATTAAAGAGCTCAGCTCAGCTTCATATCACTGAAGGAGTCTTGGTGGTGATAATAAATAATTGCCCCCCTGCCCCATCTTTGAAGTCACATGATGCCCTAACCGTGTTTAAGCAGTGAGGAGCTGAACTCCACCCTCGTCTCCTGGCACGGCAGGACAGAGCTCCGCTAGCAGCCTGTTACTGAGGTCCTGTAGGTTCTGTCTGAGCTCTTGTTTATTTAGTGACTCGTTTGATTGATTGATTGATGTGTTAAACTGAAGTCTGATTTTCGTCTGGCCCATTTCATCGGGGGTAGATTTCACCCACTGCCCCTTGTAACTCAGTTTAAGAGGAAGGGTTGCACTGGAAAACAAGAGGGAGGGGTAAGAATAAGAACTGGGATTGGGCCTGCGTCTGGAGAGCTCATTTCATTCACATCAGATAGTGTTACAGTGTGAAAGGAATAACCTGCTGTAAGTTATGATGTTTGCATTCACACTCTTTCAGCCGCACTGCTCAGAATCGGTCAGTGCGTGAAACAAAGTTCACGTGTCCGTCTAGCAGATGGGAGGCGGCGGCTTGTGTTAAAATGAAACAGTGCAGATTGATTATACCATACAGCCGAAACAACGATAGTACCGCAGCAGTGGACTATACATTTGGAAGTCTGGAAATACTCTTAGACTTCCATCAGATATTTATTACCTAATTATACCCATAAATATTAAATACAATTATCTCTAATTATAAAGAAGTAATATGAGACGCTGTGGCTGAGCCGTGGGGAGGCAGAGAGAAGCAGAAAGACACAGGGAGGGAGTGGAGGAGAGGGAACATTATCCAGAAGGCTTTATTAGGTTTGGCCCCCAGCCTGCCGGCCCCTGCTGAGAACCCTAGAGAGTCTCCTGGATCTGAGGACCCTGTAGATTCACCAGCCAACGTACCTGCTGTAAATCCTTCATAACACACACACACCAAACACACACCACACACACCACACACATAAACATACACACACACATACACACACCACAGATACACACACACACACTCACACGCTACATACACACAACATACACACACACACACACACACACACACACACATACACACACAACATACACACACACACATATACACACATGCACATACACACACACACACACACACACACACACACAAACATACACACACACACACACACACACACACGCACATACACACATACACACACACATACACACCTACACACACACACATAAACATACACACACACACACACATAAACATACACACACACACACACACACAAACATACACACACACACACACACACACACACGCACATACACACATACACACACACATACACACCTACACACACACACATAAACATACACACACACACACACATAAACATACACACACACACACATATATATATATATATATTTCTAACAACTACTTGTAAGACCTGGTAGACCCACCAACACTGTCTCCATCAGATAAACAGCACCATCTTCTCTGAGAGAGAGGTTTCCTTCCTCCTGTTGGTCTTCAGGACCTTTTCTTTATATAAAAACAAACACACTTTCACACACACAGCTCCTGGTACTGCTGCGGTTTGAACCCTTAACTATGGGGGCGGTTCTGATCTGCAGAAACTTCATGAGCATTCATATATTCAGAGACTGTTTCACAAGCACTGACCCCCGGCTGAGCGCGCACATCTGCATCATGAGGCTGGAGCTCAGAGGTCAGATGTACTTAATGTCTGGGGGGCTGTGCAGAGCTGACGTCCAGGTGAACTTCAGAGGAGAAACTTTAGAAAGCCTGAGACGCACTGCTGACGGTCAGGGTTACTAAATACGGGGAGGAGCACAAGCAGTCACCGCAGACAAACCTGGCAGTAGACTGGACCATACTGAAGAGCTCAGTGACTTTAACCATGAGGGAGGAACAGCGTTGGTGATGGATAAAGGAATGAAGGGGTGAAAGAACAGTGTTGGTGATGGATAAAGGAATGAAGGGATGAAGGAACAGTGTTGGTGATGGATGGAGGAATGAAGGGATGAAGGAACAGTGTTGGTGATGGGTAAAGAAATGAAGGGGTGAAAGAACAGTGTTGGTGATGGATAAAGGAATGAAGGGGTGAAGGAACAGTGTTGGTGATGGAGGAATGAAGTGGTGAAGGAACAGTGTTGGTGATGGAGTAATGAAGTGGTGAAGGAACAGTGTTGGTGATGGAGGAATGAAGTGGTGAAGGAACAGTGTTGGTGATGGAGGAATGAAGGGATGAAGGAACAGTGTTGGTGATGGATGGAAGAATGAAGGAACAGTGTTGGTGATGGATGGAAGAATGAAGGAACAGTGTTGCTGATGGATGGAGGAATGAAGGGATGAAGGAACAGTGTTGGTGATGGATGGAAGAATGAAGGAACAGTGTTGCTGATGAATGGAGGAATGAAGGAACAGTGTTGGTGATGGATGGAAGAATGAAGGAACAGTGTTGGTGATGGATGGAGGAATGATGGGATTAAGGAACAGTGTTGGTGATGGATGGAGGAATGAAGGGATGAAGGAACAGTGTTGGTGATGGATGGAAGAATGAAGGAACAGTGTTGCTGATGGATGGAGGAATGATGGGATGAAGGAACAGTGTTGGTGATGGATGGAAGAATGAAGGAACAGTGTTGGTGATGGATGGAAGAATGAAGGAACAGTGTTGCTGATGAATGGAGGAATGAAGGAACAGTGTTGGTGATGGATGGAGGAATGAAGGAACAGTGTTGGTGATGGATGGAGGAATGAAGGGATGAAGGAACAGTGTTGGTGATGGATGGAGGAATGAAGGGATGAAGGAACAGTGTTGGTGATGGATGGAGGAATGAAGGGATGAAGGAACAGTGTGGGTGATGGATAAGGAATGAAGGGATGAAGGAACAGTGTTGGTGATGGAGGAATGAAGGGATGAAGGAACAGTGTTGGTGATGGAGGAATGAAGGGATGAAGGAACAGTGTTGGTGATGGATGGAGGAATGAAGGGATGAAGGCACAGTAATGGTGATGGATGGAGGAATGAAGGGGTGAAGGAACAGTGTTGGTGATGGATGGAGGAATGAAGGAGTGACAGGCAGCTGCAGACAGGAGGTCTAGTTTGTAGCTGTTGGTTGGGCTGGTTAGCTTTAGCTCGCTAAGTTTCTCTGTTTCTGAAACTGTTCTGTGTGGGCGGGGCCAGAGACCTGAGTCTTGTGCTCATGGAAGCGGTACCCCAGATTAGGTCCGCCCAGTGTACACGGAGAGGAGAGAGATATGGGGGAATGTGTAGGGGTCAGTTCTGGGTCAGGGGAACCTCATTCAGAGGGTGTAGCTAGCCTGGGTGTTTAGCGAGTGTAGGATACGGTGTATGTGTTCAGGTGTAGGTTCTGACTGCACCGCTGTTAATTCACCATAGAGCCCTAGAGCCGGACTTTGGTGTGGTTTATTGGCAATAACGCCTCACCCAACAGAACCAAACGTGCGGCAAAGCAGCCGATGGGCGCGTGACCTCCGGAGAGGGCCGGTCTGAGGCCTGTGTAATTGCTTTATTCCCGGGAATTCCAGGTGATAGGTGATGAAATGTGAATTGGCTCTGTGCTCATATCTGGTGATTAGGAAGTAATGGCTGCCTGAGTGGCGTTATTTTATGGCTGGGTTATCTGGAATGAGATTGTAATTGAAGTGTACAGCGTTTCTACGGGACCCTGCTCTAAACCATACACCAGACCAGGCCAGGCTCTGCTTCTCCTTCTTCTCTGATCGCCTAATATCGGCCTGTCATGCACGACTGCTTCCCGGTGACAACGTATGGGCGCTGTCCGCTCCTGCGCTCTCTGGCCACCTACATCCTAGGTCCACTACAGACGGTGTCCTGTCTGTTATCCTGCAGCCGCCCTCATCAGTGGTCAGTTTACAATGACACTGACATGGTACAGGTAGAGGTGGGACTGTGTCAGGTACAGAGTTGTGACACATTGCTAGATTGTGAGATACCCGGGCTGTAGCTGATCTGTGGGGGGAAACGGACCACTGATAGAAGCCTAGAGCAGTGGATCTCAATCTTGTCCAGTCCTGTGGGCAGTGTCCTGTGGGCAGTGTCCTGTGGGGCAGTGTCCTGTGGGTAGCGTCCTGTGGGCAGCAGCGTCCTGTTCCCACTGATGAGGGACTAGAGGATGACCAACACTGCACTGTGCAGCAGCAGATGAGCTATCGTCTCTGACTGTCCATCTACAAGGTGGACCAGCAAGGTAGGAGTGTCTAATGGTGTGGACAGTGAGTGGACACAGTGTCTCAACACTCCAGCTGTATACTGTTCCCCTAACAATCCTTATCAATCAGAGCTGGATCAGGACAACTGGGATAGAGCACCCACCAGGGTTGGGGTCTCTAAGAAAGTGGTGTGAAACAGTATACAGTTGTTTGGGCTGCAGGCTGTGCGTTACCGCTGCGACAGGCCGATGGTTATCTTACCTCCCTACAGTATTCCAATGCCTGAACAAGCAGACGGAAGACTGTCATGTCTGTTGACAAGATCTATTCCCACTTAAGTCAGTCCAACCACTTCACGTACGGCGAGCCGCGCTAAAGGTTGAGCATGTTTTGACGAGCCCAGATTAAAGCCGGAAGTGTTCCTAGGCATGAAAACAAACAACCCTCCAGTCGGATCGAGTGAGAAAGGCTCTCCAGGGGGAACATCTGGGCAGGAATTCTTTATGTTTCCAACATGACAAGGTAGCAGCGCTCAGAAACATCCTGCAGGAACAGACTAATTACCTGCACGCTGCGGGTTCCGTGTGGAGCCGAAAATCAGAGCGCTAATTACCTAAAAATATAAACAGAGATCAAACATGGCCTGTAGTTCGTCTCGCTGGCTCCTCGCTGGGTGGCGGGAATCACACCGCTGCTGACTCACTGCTGGCAAAACATGTCAGGTGCGTGTGCCTGTATACCTTAAATGACATCAGAAGCAGGGCTTACCACACACAGCTTAGGAACCCTGCAGCAGGAACTAACCACTGATGCCAGTCGCCACTTAATTAGGTACCCCGTGTCTACACTCATGGGCCAGTTTACCAGAAGCACCTATGTACAGGTGACCTATATAGGCACACTTGTTTCTTTATAACAGACTAAAATCTGATAGCTGTTACTTTATAATGGTGTATTAACGACGTACACTCATCATCAACCAATCAGCTGCTCCCAGGAGGAGGTGTGGGTGTGCAGGTGTGTTGGGAAGGAGGATAAAGGTGACCAGGATCAATAACTGATGATAAATTTAGACTGATATGATCAATATTTATTGAGCTACACATACAGAAGTCTGTCTCTCAGTATGGCGTCGGGCCGCCGTGTTCGCTAACCCAACACGCCAGACGTCTCGGTATGGAGCTGTAGAGGTTCCTGATGGAGTCCTGTGATAATCCATCCCATGCAGCTTGAACATCCTCACACAGTTCCTGCAGATGGTGCGGTAGGGGTGGAGGTGGAGGGACACCAGGTCTTCTGGACGTGTGATAACAAACCGTTCATCTTGGTGCTGACCACGGTGCCTCCACACACAGATTCGTTGGGCGTCTCCACCAAGACTAAAGTGGGACTCGTCACTGAAGATGACCCGCTGCCATTCTGAGTCCCTCCATGACAGTCTGGTACGACACCACTGCAGTCTTTGGTGACGGTGACGTGGTGTTAAGGACAGTCGTGGTAACGGTCTGTGTGCATGTAGTCCTGCGTGGTGCAGCCGTCTGCCGATGGTGCTGCACTAACAGGAGGACTCGTGGAGGACACCACTGCTCGCCACACTCACTAACTCTACACATATACAGTAGGAGCCGGGTAGGTGGAGGTGACCAGTGTAAATAACAGTAGATGACTGCAGACTCTGCTTCACCTGCTCAGGGCAGACTGCGCGAGGGCTGGGTAGAGGTGGATGGTGCCGCAGGTGTTTGGATTCATTGCTTGGTGGTGGACTGAGGCGTAAATAATTGTTGATTGATGAAATGATTAAAGCGGAGGAGGACGTTGATCTGCTGTCAGACGCACACACACAGTTTGGGAGTCGGAATTGTGAGCACCTTGGATTTCCTGCTGTCACGTATTCCAGCTGGGAATAGTGTCATTAATCACCACCATTATTTAACTCATCAGAATCTTCCTCACGTTATAAACTGGCATTGTTTTATTCAGTAGTCCGTCTGTTTAAACCACCAGAAGTTCAGTAATAAGGTGGCAACTATGCAGCTGAAACAAATCTGATTTTAATTGGGTTATTAATTTAAATTAACAGACTAATAATCAATTAATTGCCTTACTTAAGACAAATTAAGCTCTAGTCACACTTCCGGGTTCTCCTCCCGCTGCTGTCACCGCAATCGACAATTCCAAAATGGTTCACTCTCCTGCTTCACGCTCCTGCCTCACTCTCCTGCCTCACTCTCCTGCTTCACTCTCCTGCTTCACTCTCCTGCCTCACTCTCCTGCCTCACTCTCCTGCCTCACTCTCCTGCTTCACTCTCCTGCCTCACTCTCCTGCTTCACTCTCCTGCTTCACTCTCCTCCTTCACTCTCCTGCTTCACTCTCCTGCCTCACTCTCCTGCTTCACTCTCCTCCTTCACTCTCCTGCTTCACTCTCCTGCTTCACTCTCCTGCCTCACTCTCCTGCCTCACTCTCCTGCCTCACTCTCCTCCTTCACTCTCCTGCTTCACTCTCCTCCTTCACTCTCCTGGTTTACTCTCCTCCTTCACTCTCCTGGTTTACTCTCCTCCTTCACTCTCCTGCTTCACTCTCCTGCTTCACTCTCCTCCTTCACTCTCCTGCTTCATTCTCCTGCCTCACTCTCCTGCTTCACTCTCCTGCTTTACTCTCCTGCTTCACTCTCCTGCCTCACTCTCCTGCTTCACTCTCCTGGTTCACTCTCCTGCTTCACTCTCCTGCTTCACTCTCCTGCCTCACTCTCCTCCTTCACTCTCCTCCTTCACTCTCCTGCTTCACTCTCCTGCTTCACTCTCCTGCTTCACTCTCCTGCTTCACTCTCCTCCTTCACTCTCCTCCTTCACTCTCCTGCTTCACTCTCCTCCTTCACTCTCCTCCTTCACTCTCCTGCTTCACTCTCCTGCTTCACTCTCCTGCTTCACTCTCCTGCCTCACTCTCCTCCTTCACTCTCCTCCTTCACTCTCCTCCTTCACTCTCCTGCTTTACTCTCCTGCTTCACTCTCCTGCCTCACTCTCCTGCTTCACTCTCCTGGGTCACTCTATTGCTTCACTCTCCTGGTTCCCTCTCCTGCTTCACTCTCCTGGTGTGCCCACCTGGTTGTTTGTTGTTCTGTTTTCGTACTCCTGCCTGTGTTCTGGTGTTACCCCAGTCTAGCCCATGCCGGTTTGGGTTGGTTGATTTTTGATCATTTCTATATCTACACACCGGCTCCAGTTAAACTCCCTTTACCCCTGTAACCCCGGTAGTTGGACGCTCTGTACGTGGCTTTCTGTCCGGTATGTGGTATGTGTGTCTTCCTCTCTGCTGATGCCATAGTGGTGTCAGGAATGGGTTTGGAATAGCGCCCCCAGTGATCTGGAGCCGAATGCCTTCCACAATCTCAAGTGCAGATTGCACGGGAAACAGAGCCTGGGAGAAACACGGTGATGATGGACTGGAGGATGGGAAGACCGTCTGGCAAGGCTCAGAAGCAGGGGCTGGTCAAACTGAAGCTGAAACATGGAGAGGTCATATACACATGTCATATCACATTAGTTATGAAACGTAATGGTACTAAAACTCTACTAAAACTCATATTAGTATCATATTTTATCAATACTATAAATATAGTATATAAAAAACACTTTTGCTTGCATACTATTGCTATAGGATCCCAGGTGGTTTCTAGGAAGGATACTGCTAGCAGTTACTATGACAAGGCACATGGATGCTAGGGTGTTGCTATTGTTCTAGGATTATAATAATGTTGATGAGCGAAAGACAAAACCTGGCTCTCCAGCAGCTTAATGTGGGCCCTGTAATTCAGATTTACTGTCACCATAACCAAAGACCCATTTCACCTAATTAACCCCCGGAACATCACAGAGGGGATGCATTTCCTGTCCGGGTCGGATAACGATATTGATGGTTCGTGCATTTGTTTTTGTCCTAATCCTAAATTTACTCGCACTTGGGGACCTTCAGTACCTACATCAACATCAACCAGACTTACCACCAACACCTAAAGGACACGCAGAGGTAAAACGCGTGTGGAGGAGCTCATAGGGAGTTACATCCACCTTCTTCATTTTCACTCCGGTGTTGTATTTCCAGGTTATGACCAAACATATGACTTCCGTTGGGCTGGGAAACGGAAGTGTGACGCCTTGCTGCTTCAGCTGAGGCACAGGAAAGGCTGCTCACCTGTTACACGATTGCTTCATGTCCCGTTAAGCGTCTCCGAAGTGATTCTGGGAAGCTGTGCAGTCTGGGGCCGTCATTACGGCTGAAACTGAAACTCCGGCAATAACGGGAATTTTACTGGCATGAATCTCTGAAGGAAGTGCGGGGCTCCAGAAGACGTATGAACAGGGCTCCGTAATCACTGCCTGAGAAAGCGCAGCTGTTATTGTTCCAAGCACATAAAATCCAACCAGATGAAGGATAGCAGGATGAACATCACAGAATCTCTTTCACCGGGTTTATACTGCAGGAGCGGCCCGCTACCGGCTGGCGCTGGAGTGGGGGGAGCCTAGAGGTGTGGCCATGCTGATGGCTACACACAAAGGCTCGTGTTGGTGCAAGGGGACTGGCTGATTGGTGTTGTTGCCTGTTAGTTTATGTGTATATGGTTTATGTGTGACTCTGTGCTAGAGGGTGGTCTTTGGAGGGTGGGGGTATTTGTGTTGGGTGAGTTGGTGCTGCTGGTGCCAGGTGGTGACCTCTACCTGTAGTTTGATGCTCTGTATGATAGAATCATGGGAGCCCCTGTGTCTTGCTCTCTGCTGGCACTATAGTGACGTCAGGAGTGGGTTTGGGAGAGTGCCCCCCAGTGATCTGGAGTGGAATAGCTCCTACTAACTCAGAGCAAACAGGAAACTGAAACACTGAAAGGTCATCTAGATTAACTATGCATTAATTATGCGAGATTAGTTACTCATTATTATTAGCGTCAAATCTATACATGCATTGTATGACCCAATATAATAAACCTTAACAAACAAGGAACCCTGTCCAAGGCTTTGCCTGCACCAGTCCCGCTCTGTTGTCACACCTGCTCAAATTTATTCCGTTCCCGTTCGGCCCTCAACATGCGTGTTCCGTGATTCGCCTGGAAATGAAGTCGATGCAGCGGACAAACGAATCGCCATTCAAATAAGACCTGCCAATACCGCGCATGAGCCGCTATTGATGCACGCAGGCAGGACGAGCTCAGCCCAGAGTCCAGCGCACTCTGTCATTGACCGTGGCCAGCTAATGTATTCATCCGGCAGACAGCCATCGCTCCGTCCACTCATCCACATCAGGGTGGAGAAAAAGAGAGCGGGGCTCGGTCGATGGGCGTTAATTACGCACGCATAACGAGGGACCCGCACATTTTCTTCTCCGCCAGGAGTCAATAAAGGTCAAGCAATTACCGTATCTTTTTTTAAGGTCTTTTTTCCTTTTTTGGGGGAAGAAAAGGTTCAATAATGGGCCTCGGGGGATTCGTGGTGAATCACTTCTTAAGGACAAAACATTCTCGGTTTGCTGTGTAATGGAATAGTTGGAGGTGACAGAGGTCAGTGTTCATGGGACTAGAAATCTGGAGTTTCCTTACTCAGACTGTTCCTGCAGGTGAAAGGATTTAAATAAAACACTGGGTTATGATCATACCAGCTGATCACACTGGCTGGCCTATTAGAAACACCTGTTTCACTGTGAAAGTGACTGAGGGTAGAATAACACAGTCTACATAGTCTAGGAGCAACCCCAGTCTGAGTACCGAAACCTGGAGTAATCACAGTCTGAGTATCTAAACCTGGATTAATTACAGTCTGAGTATCTAAGCCTGGATTAATTACAGTCTGGGTATCTAAGATCTGGATTAATCACAGTCTGAGTATCTAAACCTGGATTAATTACAGTCTGGGTATCTAAGATCTGGATTAATCACAGTCTGGGTATCTAAACCTGGATTAATCACAGTCTGATTATCTAAACCTGGATTAATCACAGTCTGGGTATCTAAAATCTGGATTAATCACAGTCTGAGTATCTAAACCTGGATTAATCACAGTCTGGGTATCTTAATCTGGATTAATCACAGTCTGAGTATCTAAACCTGGATTAATCCCAGTCTGAGTATCTAAACCTGGATTAATCCCAGTCTGATTATCTAAACCTGGATTAATCACAGTCTGGGTATCTAAAATCTGGATTAATCACAGTCTGAGTATCTAAACCTGGATTAATCACAGTCTGGGTATCTTAATCTGGATTAATCATAGTCTGAGTATCTAAACCTGGATTAATCACAGTCTGAGTATCTTAACCTGGATTAATCACTGAGTATCTAATCTGAGTATTAACACCTAGTCTGAGTATCTAAACCTGGATTAATCACAGTCTGAGTATCTTAACCTGGATTAATCACAGTCTGAGTATCTTAACCTGGATTAATCATAGTCTGAGTATCTTAACCTGGATTAATCACAATCTGAGTATCTAAACCTGGATTTATTACAGCCTGAGTAACTAAAACCTGGATTAATCACAGTCTGAGTGTCTAAACCTGGATTAATCACAGTCTGAGTATCTAAAACCTGGATTAATCTTGTTCTGAGTATCTAAACCTGGATTAATCACAATCTGAGTATCTAAACCTGGATTTATTACAGCCTGAGTAACTAAAACCTGGATTAATCACAGTCTGAGTATCTTAACCTGGATTAATCACAGTCTGAGTATCTAAACCTGGATTAATCTTGTTCTGAGTATCTAAACCTGGATTAATCACAATCTGAGTATCTAAACCTGGATTTATTACAGCCTGAGTAACTAAAACCTGGATTAATTACAGTCTGAGTATCTATACCTGGATTAATCACAGTCTGGGTATCTTAATCTGGATTAATCATAGTCTGAGTATCTAAACCTGGATTAATCACAGTCTGAGTATCTAAAACCTGGATTAATTACAGTCTGTGTATGTAAATTAAACACAGTGAATGTGTAATGTCCTGCAGCTGCCGCCTCGTGTATAAACTCTATACGCTGGTCTGTTTGCGCGGTGTCTGGATGGATTGGGAATAGAAGGAGCGTGTAGGCAGGAAAGGAAGAGTAAATAATAAACACCGGCCGGTGTGAGCGGGGCTTCCCTGACCTAATGAGGTTTGTCAGAATGACCTATTAAAGCCCTCCATCACCCACTGAATCTTCTCCCCACCGGCCCTCTCTCTCCACCGTCTCTCCGTGTCCCTGTCCGCGAGCAGTAAATAGAATTTGTCTCCATGATCTGCGGAGAAATTAAATGTGTTTTGCTCGTCCTCCTCGAGCCTCTTGCTCAGCATAAAGAACGGCCCGGGCTGCCGAGACATCATAACTCCATTACGCCGCTCGTATTGTACCAGATGAGCTGCCGCTTTCTAAAGAGAATTGTAGCGGCAGGGAAGGATAAAGACGTGAGCGCGTTTATCTAAGGCGAGAGCCGGAATAGAATGTAAGAGACAGAACGGGAAAAGGGAAGTGGAGAGAGGGGGGGGGCGAGTGAGGAAGTTGTCATTATAATTCCAATTCATGTGCACCTGGTGCAGTAAAACGGCCGTTATATTAGGGCTTTGTGTTTAAACGGTGCTGGAAAGAACACTATGAGATGAAAAGAACGAGAGAATAAAACGACTACAAGGCTCTTCTGAAATCCGGCCCGGACCGAGCTCTCTATAGATGTGTGGAAATACAGAAAAGGATGTTAGGCAGGATGCTATAACTCCCTGAAAGGGACCGGCTGAGCGGGCTTAGCTCTGAGAAGCGAGCTAGCAGTTATCGGCTACATGTTGAAACTCTATATGAGCCATTCCGCACCGAAAGCAGGTGGGAACTTAATGTCCTGGGAAAATGGAATGGAACGGAATGCTAAATTCAGTCCATAGTTTTGTGATGATATATGGACTAATCACTGATTACCTGATGAATAAAGACACAGGAGATGGGAATGTTTCACACAACTGACCTTAGGAATCCAACTTCCAGGATGATCCATGAAAACTCAACAGAGGAATTGAGCCTGAGGTTCCTTTTCCAACAAGGAAACTGGAGATATGAGCCCCGGAATCTTGAAACTTGACTTATGCGCTTCCTAGCCGGCTTTGAGGAAATTATTACCATTGGAAATTTGGAATGCTGTAACTCTATATAAGGATATAGGGGATTATGCTCCCTCTCCAAGCACACACTTATTGTAGGTTTCGGAAAACCGGAGATAATGCTGTTCAGTATCTGATCTTTAATGTACAAGGAAGTGTTAGAGCTCCACAGGTCTGGGACGTTCCCTCTCCAATGACCCTGGATAACACGGCTACCAATCAGTAGACTGGAGATCCCTCTCCAACCAGACATTTATAGTAGGTTTCGGAAAAACAGAGACAGCGATATTCAGTATCTGATCTTCATGAAGTATAAAGAAATGTCAGAACTGCACGGCTCAGTAGAGTAGCTGTGACATTCCCTTTCCCGCGAGCCCTGGACTGCATCAGGAAACCAGAGATATGGACCCTGGGATCTCACAAATTAGTATCCAACGGTGCAGCTCTGCAGAGACGCTCACCACGGGATATTCAGAGTGCCATAACTAACTTCCGACGTTCCCGGATTATAATGTGCTTTCCTTCCACTCAAACCACACATGACCTTTTATTATTCCGGAAAAACAGAAAGCACATTGTTCAACAAGCCCTGGATCGCATTTCTAACCTTCAGGAAACAGACACAAACCCGGAACTTCTCAAACTGGCCTTATTGCATAGACACTCCTCACCAGAAACTGTGCCTTCAGGAAACTGAAGAGACAGCCCCTCACCTGCTGTCTTCTCGGAGGTGTGCCTGTTATCAGTGTCAAGATCACATGATCAGCGACAAATCGACACCAAGCGTAAAGCATCACCGCGGATCAGGAAGTCTGGGATGTTCATTAGACCAGCACCATGTATTAGTCTCGGAATGAACTATAAAATTCCAGGCACCTTTCGGATCCAAACGTCTTTGAGCTTAAGGAAACCATGCAGTCTGCCGTGCCCAAACTTTTGACTGGCAGGGAACACTCTCTGATCACTCCGCTGGCCGTTCCATGACCTACCACCTCCCCTCCCCCCGAACGCACAACACACCAAAGCAAATAAACTTAGTTTCCTCCGTTCCTCTTTCCCTCTAACCGGCTTCCCACCTCATCTTCCCTCCCCAAACCAAGCCCATTTCTCCTCACCCATTCATCACCGCGGTGCACCATCTGGAAGGGAGCGCTCGCTATTCTTTTGGGCCCGATATCCCCTCGGAAACCAATTCCATCTCTATATCCCTTCCCTCCAGTCTTCCACATATCACTGCCGAATGGAAAGGGCCATCACGGTGGTGGGTAAATGGGGAGGGAGGAGGTGTGAAGGGGGAGAAATAAGGAAGGAGGCACCTGGGGGAGAGGAACATCTGTGTGCGACTAGCGATGCCTGTTTTCTCATTCATGCTTTATGCCTTTTCAGTTTACAGCACGCTGCAGCTGCGGCTTTCTGACAGCAGCAAAAGGTTTGCATGAATACATGCGCCGGAATCCACATTCACGCCTTTCTGCCGTGGGTTCTCCGCTTCCTGAACCCTCACCCCGTTCCCTCTCTCCCTAAAACATCCCGAGACATTTCCATAGAACCGGCACACTAGTACAGACTTCCCAGCCCACACTGTCGTCATTTCAATCCACTCACTACCGTCTGTCCGGCCTGTATTTACCACCACGGTACTTCAGATACTGTTTTACCTTGTCCTCTGTCTGGCAATATCTAGAACAGTCTTAGCCAATGAGTACCTAGAACAATCACAACAATCAGCCAATTCAGTGTAACTCAGTTAGATTTGTATCATGAGGTA
The DNA here is from genome assembly GCA_024036415.1 of Prochilodus magdalenae. Taxonomy (NCBI): domain Eukaryota; kingdom Metazoa; phylum Chordata; class Actinopteri; order Characiformes; family Prochilodontidae; genus Prochilodus; species Prochilodus magdalenae. Next base: position 187,838 of record JAMWET010001176.1, read on the forward strand.
ACTCCACCGATCGTACCACACACTAATCAGACAATGTCTAGAACAGGGGAGTCATAATACCCGGACCAGGTGTGTTTGATTGTAGCTGTAGCTCTGCCATTTGGTAGATCTCCAGGACCTCCACGATCAAGCACCCCAGCTCTAGAACCTGTTCGGCAATGTCAAATAAACAGCGGCACCCAGGAGGAGTCAACCCACACGACTTAAACTTGGTGTGTAGGTTTGACGTGGTGAGACATGCTAATGACTCAAGTATCACATGTGATGTAAGCAGGGACGGGTCTTATCTCTGTACCTGACTGACCCAACACCACCATTACAGACCTCCAGCGAGCAGTGGTGTCCTCCATGAGTCCTCCTGTTAGTGCAGCACCATCAGCAGACGGCTGCACCACGCAGGACTACATGCACACAGACCGTTACCACGACTGTCCTTAACACCACGTCACCGTCACCAAAGACTGCAGTGGTGTCGTACCAGACTGTCATGGAGTGACTCAGAATGGCAGCGGGTCATCTTCAGTGACGAGTCCCGCTTTAGTCTTGGTGGAGACGCCCAACGAATCCGTGTGTGGAGGCACCGTGGTCAGCACCGAGATGGACGGTCTGTTGTCACGAGAGACAGGTTCTCAGTATATGGATCCTGGCAGGGATTTAGAGCTCCAGCATCCTGGTGTAGCACCATCTGCAGGATCCTTAAACACAGGAGGTGAATCTGTTTTGTCTGAAAGAGCAGATCTAATATCCAAAGGAAGACTGTTCCATGGCCTCGGTGCTGCGACTGAGGCGGCTCGATCACCTCTCAGCTCCAGACGAGATCGAGGAACAGCAAACAGTAACTGGTCAGAAGACCTCAGAGACCGTGGAGCAGAGTATGGGCAGTGTAAGCCAGCGATATATGCCAGGGGTTGCCCATGTAACGCTTTAAAGACGAATAACGGTCCTCTGAAGTGGATCCCGTCACAGACATAAAGCAAGTGGAGTGAAGCTGCAGTTATACGGTCTCTTAGTCTTAGTGCCAGGCAGCATTCTACCCGCAATCAAAAATCAAATCTGAGGTCTGGATCAAAGATAGCACCAAGATCTCTGACACGGGGCTGACAGTTAGATAAAGAGCTGATAGAGATGATAGTTAGATAAAGCCCCAAGACCAGACGATCCAGTTCCAACAAATTTAGAGGAGACAAAAATAAAAATTTCTGATTTACATAAATTTAATTCATAGAACCGTATACATCACCTCCATCAATCTGAAGAACAATTACACCATACAGGAACCACTGAGGCATGCAGATGGTACCTTGTGTGTTAATGGTTCTAGGCTTTAGAACCCTTTTTAAGAGCACATGCACTTTAGTAAGCCTCCAGGTGCTATTCACTGGTCATTGTTGCTGTTGTTGTTGTTTTTGCTGCTGTTGTTGTTGTTGTTGTTGTTGTTGTTGTTGCTGTTATTGTTATTATTGTTGTTGTTGCTGTTATTGTTATTATTGTTGTTGTTGCTGTTGTTGTTGTTGTGTTCTTGTTCTTGTTGCTGTTGCTGTTGCTGTTGCTGTTGTTATTGTTATTGTTATTGTTATTGTTATTGTTATTGTTATTGTTGTTATTGTTGTTGTTGCTGTTGCTGTTGCTGTTGCTGTTCTTGTTCTTGTTGCTGTTGTTATTGTTATAATTGTTGTTGCTGTTGTTGTTGTGTTCTTGTTCTTGTTATGGCTATTGTTGCTGTTGTTATTGTTGTTATTGTTGTTTTGTTGCTGTTGCTGTTGTTCTTGTTGTTGTGTTCTTGTTATTGTTGTTGTTTTGTTGTTGTTATTGTTATTATTGTTGCTGTTGTTATTGTTGTTGTTGTTGCTGATGCTGTTATTGTTATTGTTGATCTTGTTATTGTTGTTGTTGCTGTTGTTGTTATTTACAGTCTGTCTGTAATTGGTCATACAGCTGTCCACTGTTCTGTAAGTCCTAACTGAACTCGTGACATTCTGTAAAAGGCACACCGTGGGCTCCTTAATCCCAGTAGCGATCCCGTTTCCCCATATTCCCAATCCCAACTGCAGATACATGAATAATCAAGTAGCTGTGGAATACATGAATGAAATCAGCTCAGTAAACATCGCTGCCGCTCGATGCCTTCCGTGATATGCGCAGTCACGCCGGCATGAGCCGCCACGGACAGCACAGGGCAGCACTTGAATGATACGAATGACAGTTTGTTGGTGTCTCGTGTCATCAATCTATGCGTGCAGCAGGCCAGCCAGGTAGCGATCGCTCAGGCTCTTCGGGGCTTTAGCGGCGTTTGGACGATGCTTTATGTGGAATAAACGTGTCAGCTACTGCGAGGCTTTGACAGACAGGCCGTGGTTACAGGTTTAGACAGTAAGTGTCATATATCTAGTGCTAATGTCTCTTATCGGTGAGATGCGTCGTGTTAGAAGACAGATATATATACACAGTGTCAAAGTGATGGATGTTAAAGACTGCCATGTTGCACCGTGTGCTAATTATTTGTGATAATTGCTTGGTCTGATGTCGGAATGCCATGCGTGTCACACTTTAGCGATATAATGTCATAGGTGAGGTGATAATGTCTCTGGAGCCTGCTTTAAATGGAGTGTCTGTAATAACCATGTAGTTACACATTTACAACATATATATTATATATGTGTGTGTCTGACTATGGGGAGCCATTACCTCAGCTTGGGAACAGTCACGCCTGTATAAGTGTTACCTTGTGAGTGAAGCTGAACACCGGCCAGCGTGCTCAGGGCAAGGCAGCATGAGTTATCAGAGTCTGAACGAGGCATGATAGTGGAATGGGCTCGTGTTGGGCGAACGTGCAGGCCACACCATTCCTCAGAACCCTCCACAATGTTCCTCAAACCACTTCTGGGCCTGATGGCATGGTGCATTATCCTGCTACAATGTCCCGTCACTGTGGGGTACACAGTGGGTCACCCAGCAGTAAAATCTAGAGGGCAGCAGACACTGCCATGTTTAGGTGGACCAGTGGACCCAACCCATGGAATGAGAACACTCCCCAAACCAGTATGGATCCACCACCTGCATGCAGAGTGCCTTGTTGACCACTGGTGTCCGGCTATGGCTTCATGAGGGTACCACACACAAGCCCTACCATCAGCCCCAAACAACTGGTACTGTGTCTCATCGAACCACGCCATGCCAGTCCTTTGGGTCTAGTTAGAAACCTCACACGCCCAGATGAGGCACTGTGTCCGGCACCCTGGTGGGTCTTCTGCTCCCAGATCCTATGAAAGCCAAAGAGCGCTGCACTGACCTGTGGGATACCTGCAATACACGGACCTTTGAGGCACCTGTGGGTAGTCACTATGCGATGGTGTGTGTGTGTGTGTGTGAGGTGTGTATGTGTGTGTGTGTGTGTGTGTGTGTGTGTGTGTGTGTGTGTGTGTGTGTGTGTGTGTGTGTGTGTGTGTGTGTGTGTGTGTGAGGTGTGTATAAACATTTATATAATTACCAAACACTTGATAATGTCTGGTGAACTCCACACAGCCGTTGTCACCACACACTCCTCTCATTTGTAAAGTGGGATGGTGATGACATGTTGCCTAGCAACCTTACATTTTGGCACGCAGACCTTCTATTCGTTAGATGATTCAGGAAGTGGTCAGGTCGGCCTGCTGAGCTCTGAGAGGAATCTGCATTAAAGTCTCAAATTAAACTGTGGAGGATCTCTGGAGGTGGAGGAACCTTGGAGATATCTATGCCTGTGGAACATCAGTTTCAGCTCTCATATTTTCTCTCAGCTAATCAGATCCAGTCTCTGGTTGGGACAGGATGACTCTGTGTGATCCACTCACACCAGCACCACACACACTAACACACCACCACCACGTCAGTGTCACTGCAGTGCTGAGAATGATCCACCCCCCACATACTACCTCCTCTGTGGTGGTCCTGTGACCCTCTTGCTCTCCCTCGGCAGATGGATTTCAAGGCCTTAAGAACCTAAAGGACTGCAGCTGCACGTCATGGGGGGCTTTTCTGCTTTAGTCTCCAGTGTGTCTCACTATTGCCTTTCCTATGATGATTCATAACCAGCTCATGATCATCTCACACCATCAGCCACGCCTTCTACCAACACACGTCCTGCTTCTCAATTACAGACGAATCCAATGAATCCGCAATGTTAGCGAACACTGCGCTACCCGATCTGACAACTTACTGGAGTCGTCAGTGTCAAACTCGGGTCCAAAATAACTTGGTGAGAGGACAGCGCTGTCAAGCCCGCTCAAATCAGCACAGCCTAGCACAGTTTCTGACAAACACCTGGCTCATCACGCCATGTGTTGGCGGACACACTGCGAGATATGGCAGGAGATACTTGATCTTAAGAGTTGGCAGCCAGGCTGCTGATGGCGATGAGTGTTAAGCCAGGTTCTGGAGCAGCAGCAGTCTTTACAATCAGCATGCCATAAAGAGAAGTTTCCTCCGGAGCTTGGCTGAATCCCGTGTTTTGGCAGGCTCTGACAGTTGAAATGGTCTGAGTGAAATGCTTCGCATGGTCTGGCCAGAGACGCTGAAACATCAGCTCTACTGAGAGCATTTCAGAGAGATGAGTGTTGGCCCGAGCGTGTCATTCCAGAGGTGCACATACTTTTACCAACAAGTACGCTCAGTTTGGACCACTTCCTTCAACAAATGAGTTACCTATAAAATTAAAAACACATGTATGATAAAAATCTAACTATAGATGTCTTGTGGGCAGTGTCCTGTGGGCCAACGTCCTGTGGGCCAACGTCCTGTGGGGCAGCATCCTGTTGGCAGTGTCCTGTGGGGCAGCGTCCTGTGGGGCAGTGTCCTGTGGGCAGTGTCCTGTGGGGCAGCATCCTGTGGGGCAGCGTCCTGTTGGCAGTGTCCTGTGGGGCAGCGTCCTGTGGGGCAGTGTCCTGTGGGGCAGCATCCTGTGGGCAGTGTCCTGTGGGCAGTGTCCTGTGGGGCAACGTCCTGTGGGACATTGTCCTGTGGGGCAGGGTCCTGTGGGCAGGGTCCTGTGGGGCAGCGTCCTGTGGGGCAGCGTCCTGTGAGCAGCGTCCTGTGGGGCAACGTTCTGTGGGGCAGCATCCTGTTGGCAGCATCCTGTGGGGCAGCGTCCTGTGGGGCAGTGTCCTGTGGGCAGTGTCCTGTGGGGCAGCATCCTGTGGGCAGTGTACTGTGGGGCAATGTCCTGTGGGGCAGCGTCCTGTGGGCAGGGTCCTGTGGGGCAGGGTCCTGTGGGGCAGTGTCCTGTGAGCAGCGTCCTGTGGGGCAGGGTCCTGTGGGGCAGTGTCCTGTGAGCAGCGTCCTGTGGGGCAGCGTCCTGTGGGGTAGCGTCCTGTGGGGCAGCGTCCTGTGGGCAGTGTCCTGTGGGCAGTGTCCTGTGGGGGAGTGTCCTGTGGGGCAGCGCCCTGTGTCCACCGATGAAGGACTAGAGGATGACCAACACTGCACTGTGCAGCAGCAGATGAGCTATCGTCTCTGACTGTCCATCTACAAGGTGGAGCAGCAAGGTAGGAGTGCCTAATAGAGTGGACAGTGAGTGGACACAGTGTCTCAACACTCCAGCAGCACTGCTGTGTCTGATCCACTCACACCAGCACCACCCACACTAACACACCACCACCACGTCAGTGTCACTGCAGTGCTGAGAATGATCCACCACCCACATAGTACCTGCTCTGTGGGGGTCCTGTGGGGGTCCTGTCCATTGAAGAACAGGGTAATACAGTACACAGAGAAACAGATGGACTACAGTCTGGACCTGTACACCTACAGAGTGTCCTGTATGGATAGTGGAGCTGATAGAGTGGACAGCGAGTGTGTCCTCTGGTCAGTTAATAAATCTAGCACCTATTAGAACTGCAGCCTACACATAAAAGCAGATGTACCTGTAGTTTGAGGTAGTTTGCCAGTTTAAGAGCCGGATGATCAAAACTGATCAAGGTCATACAGCCTCGACCCCACCTCTCCAGCAGCCGTAGATTAGGAGTACTTACTGATCTCTGATTTGCACAGCTAATGATAAACTTTCTTCAGAAATGCCCTGTTTCTCCAAACATCCTCAGATACTGGGAGTTAAAGGAGAAGTTCTCAAATGAATCAAAGCGGTAAGGGAAAAATATTAAGATTTTAATATAAAAATGGCATTAAAACTGTAAACACACTCACTTCACCTCCTTCAGGGCGGCGGATCCCAGTCCCAGGATGCCCTGCTCTGCGTCTCCTGCTTGGTTTGATAACTAGCTGCTATACTGAATCAAGGTACTCCAGAGCTGGAAAACAGACGAGCCGAAATCCGCCAAGCGCCGGGCCTCCTGGGACCCCGGCCGCAAATAACCGCTTTAATGATTCATCACTAATTCTATACTTTCATTTTACTCCCAACCAAGCAATTTGTTTGAGAGTCCAAATTTATCCTCACTCTGAGGTTCAAAAGGCACATCTTCAAAAGATCCATCTCTCCTAGGTTTGACAAATCACTCCAGCTCTGAGGAAAGTTATGCAGGCTGCGTACCGGCTCGTACAGGAAATGTGCCTACATGGCTGTTTGTGGTTGCTTTGCTGGGACTTGCGTGAAACAAGCCAGAAGGTGGTTTGGGGTGGTTTGGTTGGAGCTCCGTCACTATCCATAGTTCAGTTCCACTACTCCACAGCCCAATGCTGATGATCCCTCATATTCATATCCCTCTAGCCCATGCTCAACACTGGACATGCTCAGGTGACCTCAGGCTGAGCATCCCATTCTATTGGTCGGGGCCTTTCTAGGGAACTTGTATCTAGAACCATCTACAAGGTGGTCTGTACTCATTGAGGCAGGAGAACAAGACAGACATGCTCTTTCCCTTTAAGCCTCAACCTCACATTCCTCCTAATGCTAACCTTGAGGACTGGAAATGTAGATCAGATGTATGATCATCTCAAACGTGCTTTATGGGTGGAACCTTTATCCCGACGCTCCGTACGGAACAGCTCCAGCTCTGGGATGTTGCTGGGTTTTCTTCACTTCAGGTCCTTCCACAACATTCCTACTGGATCCTACTATGGTCAGGACTTTGACTTGATCATTCCAGAACACTACCTCTGTTCCTCTTTAACGGTTCTCCAGTAGAACCTCTTGTGTGCCTAGGGCCGTTGTCTTGCTGCATGAACCATGTTCTCCTAAGGTCCAGCTTATGGACAGATGTCCTGATGTTCTCCTCTAGAATGTGCTGGTATAATTCGGGACTCATTGATCCATCAGTGGTGGTGAGCCGTCCTGGTCCAGATGCAGCAGAACAGGCCCAAACCCTGATACTCCCACCGCCATGCTTCCCAGATGGGATAAGGTTCTACTGCTGAAATGCTGTGTTCTCCTTTCTTCTCATTTAAACCAAGATCTATTTTGGTCTTAACCAGTCCTCAAGACATTGATCCAGTAGCTGTTCTGGTTCGTCCATGTGATCTTTATCAAAGTGCAGACAGGCAGCAAAGTTCTGAGTTCTGAGAGGAGTGGTTTCCTCCCTGTAGCCCGGCCATGCACACCAGTGTTGCTCGGTGTCCACTGTAGCCACCCGAACCTGATCGTCATTGCATTGATTGGATTTGACCTTCACCGATAATCTGCTAATCTTACAGCTTCACATATTTTACTCTCAGATATGAAACACTGGTTTATTGTCCTCAGTGAATGAACAGACGAGTCTGACTAGTTTAACTGGGTTCTACTGATCTACAGTTCCCACTACATGTAAGGGTCCGGGCTGTACCGCCGGCAGCCAGCAGAGGGTGGCCGTGGCGGCACCGTTCTGGCGGAACTACAGCCTGGAACTCCAAACCCCAGAATGCCCCGGGCTGATCAAGCCAACGAGCGGCACCTGAGGCGGTAGCCATATAAGCCCCTACCACACAAACACCTCCGCTGCACCTTTGTAGAGGGGTAGCCGGTACGGTACACCAGAAAGCTAAAGAAAAGAGAAAAAGAAAAGAAAAGAGAAAGCTAAGCTAAAGAAAAGAAAAGAGGAAAGCTAAGCAAAAGGAAAGAAAAGGAAAAGAGAAAAGCAACAAGTGTAGAGAGCGTGGGTCACTCTCCACACAAAGATCATCAAGTCCCCTTTCTGTTAAACCCTCTTCTGTTTATTTGCGATTTTTATCAACTTCTCCTTTTGTTTTGAGAACGCAATCCTGGCGTCTCCTTTGTTTGTTTTTTCCCGCCATTTCTCCCTATCCCTCACAAACTCCTCCTGATTTACCTCACGTGTACTACCGCATAGCGCAGTGGTAGTACATGGGGTTTTCCCTCCAAAGGTCGGGGGCTCGATCCCTGCCTAAACCAGAATTCCATCACACGTTCCCAAAAGCACTTCACATGTAGTTTCACGTGGTTCCACATCCAGGAAGTCCGTTTGCTTTCAATTTAACATTTACATCCCCGCAAACGGATTCCTGCTCTGCGCTTGGGTCCACACCCCCAACCGCACCGTGACACTACACTATGAATGGAGAAATCTCTCTTCTTCGTTCTCCCTCTACCTCCGAAGCTCTGAACTACACTACCCATCTCCGTGTGATGTCATACCTCTGTGCTCTCAGTCACAACCCATCTTCCTGTCCAGCTTCGCCCAAGTGCTAATGCGTCTCCCTCGTTCCCTACCCTGCATATATACCAGTACGTATGCTCCACCTCTTTGTGAGGTACAGCCAGCTTGTTGACCTACCGAGCGGCGCTCTCACTTGGCTATGTGTAGTCGCGCTGGTGTTTGACCCCCCCTGTTTTCTGGTTTTTGTTTTTTTGAGAATGCCTTTACATTTACAGTTTAGCGTTTAGCAGACGCTCTTATCCAGAGCGACTCACAACCGTGCTCAGTGTTCCATTGGGTAATATTCCAGCTAGTAGAGGAAGTTTAGAGCCGAGAACTCACCACGAGCTCAGACACTGCCCGAACAGGGGCCAGTGCCCCCATTAGTTTGCTGGCTCTGTTTGGCTCTCTGGTTTTCACCCTCGCCTGTTCTGTGGTTACTGAGCCTGACTCCCTGTTGCTTAGTAAAACCAGCCTTCCTTTTGGCTCTGCTCACTTCAAGGTTTGTCTGTTAAACATTGGAGCACCACTGTATATGATATACACACCATTAACTCTATATAGGATATATACACACATCCCACTAGAGATTCCTGATAAAACCAGGAAGATAATTCCTTGGAAACCATGTAGATGTTCATGCTCTGGTACCAAGAAAATACTACTTAAGTACTTTCTGGACGAGCATCTGAAAGTAAGACACCCATACTGACTACTGGAGAATGATTGAGTCTGTTCAAAATCTATAATTGCTTTATTACATGCTTTGATATAAAACAAATAAGACAAATATTTCCACTGCTGGATGGCCCTAATATTAATGCACTGGTCAGAATCTGTTATCATGAAGTTACAGCATGAAGCCATCATTCCATCTTCAAAGTGTACTTTGATGTTGAAGGTCTGGTAATGCAATGTAAACGGTGGTTATGCGACTCCAGCGGTCAGCTGCTGCCCAGTGATGGATGTTTCTACATGCTCTAGAGAAGCTCTGGTCACCAGTATGTGTTTCAGTGTGCTGGACTGTCCGTGGGCCCTCTGAGTGAAAACTCCCCCATGCTCAGAGCCACATGAAAAAAACAGATTAGCGTCCAACGGAGAAACATATTGAACCGATCTTCTCCAAGCACTGGGCTGATTTAGCTCTACTTTGCCAAACGCCAGTTGTTGTTGTTTCTCGCCCACTTGTTCCCTGCGGCTTGCTTAACATTTACAGTGGGAGAAAAAGAAAGAGTGAGAGATACAGAGCGAGAGAGCGAGAGAGGCAAGAAAGAGAAGTCGTGCCTCGGGGGGTTCGACAAACAGAAAGGAGGAGAAAGTAAAAAATGCAGCCTACCAAAGATCCAGGTCGTTCTCTTTGAGTTCCTTTGTGCGTTCCTCAGCTCGTGAGCGTTCAGTTCTCCACAGAACAGGTTTTCATGACGTTTCATCCCACATCTGTCTGAAACGTTGCCGAGGAGGCTGGAGGCTGAGAGGTGCTGCTTCATTAAAGGCCGCAGGTGATGTTTCTCCACCTTCCGCATGAATATGGAGGCGGTTTTGGTGCCACCTGAGAGACTGTCTGCTCTCGTCTGCGAGGGGCGAATAACGTATCCCCTTAGAGAGAGTGAGAATCACAGCTGAAGACAAAAGAGCAGTACAAAGGCTGGATGCAAATGCAGTTAGCTCATTTAAACGACCAGCAGAATCAAAGTCCAAGCGAGCTGAAGAGGTCGAAGCTAAAACAGACCCAGAAGGATCCATAAAAGACAAACCACGGAAGAACGAAACACAGAACTAGAAAAGGCGAAGGAGAGAACGGGGAAAGGGTAGGCTAGCCTGGGAGGACCGTGGAGGAGAACACAAAGAGGAGGACGAAGAGAGTTCTCGTACACTACCAGTCAGAAGTTTAGGTACACCCCTCTAACTGGATGGAGCTGGTGACCTTATAGACTCTACAGTGGTACACTGAACAGCTCCACCTGCTGAGAGTCTGAACCAGTCCGTATCCTGATCCACCACATCTACTCCTGATGTACACAGTATGGTACTCCTCCATATCTCCACCTCTAATATATATTTAGTGGTGTAAAAACTTTGATCTCTTTTTCTGCACAGTGTAAAAGCTCTAGCTCTCCTTTCAGGTTAGTGAATATTCATGATGGACCGACCAATAGAATCGCTCCAAACCTGCTTAGTAATAAACCTTGTTCTATCAGCTCCACTGCAGGGTAAGGAAGCTGCTCCATCCTCCTGTACAGCTCCACTCTGGAGGGACTGGATAATTCCATGGGTGTTACAGTAAAGCTTTAAGATAAAGAGAAGGAGAGCCTGCTATGAGGGGCCATGCCTAAACGTATGACTGGTAGTGTATGTGATGCCATATATCGATGCCCCCATTCACTAAACTGCTCTTTCTAATTATTATTAATAAATTAATTGGCTAATATTAATAGCGAAAGCCATGCATGTGTTTCTGTGCGTGTCTAATTATACTATGTTTAAACTTTGATGCTAAATAATTCTCCAGGTAATTGTGTGATGGTCCCTAACAGTGCAGCTGGACCCAAATCTAGATAATCTATCTATATAGTCTCTATCTATTTTCACACCAATCTAGACATATTTGAATCGGTCGGATGCTTACAGGAACTGTTAGCCTGCTTATACACAAAGCCGTCACTACAGTAAGCAGACTGAACATAAATGTAATATAACATCCATATAACTGTGCTATAAACATGTAGTTACTCTTTAACAGCGTAGCAGAGCCACAGTAATGACTCAGGGCGTCTAAACATTAACATACAGCTTGCGTCCACATCCTTCAGCACCTGCCTGCTGGCGATATGTGTGAGTGCATGGGCTGGCCTAGCCGTCGCCTCTGTGTACAGATGGAAGGTCATCTATCAGAGTGGGATTAACCTTGCTGTGATCTCCGGCATTTCCTCCTGTCCCCTAAAGGCGGAGGACTTCTTGGAGGCAATTGACCTGAGACGGACTCTTCTGCCTTTTTCCTGACTCCATTTTCAGCCAAAGTGATGGGAAGCTGCAGACACATGACGCTGTTACCGTACAAGGAGTAACACAGCATAACACTGGAGGTAAAGATCATCTGGCAGCCTGTGATAGCCAGCCTCTCCATCACTGCACAGAGCTGCTCCAGGCTGGGCCATGGTTACCTGCCACGCGAGGAATAGCTAGTCTCGAGGGTCTATGATGAACGATGTGGATTGGTGATCACTAAACCTCCTCCTGGAGATACACCTTTATGTAGCTGTCATCTTTGACCCAATTCTAAAAACACCTCCTTCATCCAACCAAGGAATTCTGAAGGTATGATAATCAGATGGACCAGGTGGTTGGAGCTAAAGCCTGGAGGAAGGTAGACCTCCCAGAGGATAGCTGGTGACCACAGGTGTAGAAGGGAGCAACAGATGGTCTACAGTCGGACACTGTGGGTGTAGGGGGCTGTAAGGTTGGGGGTTTCTAATAGAGGAGGGCTCTGACACTGTCTAGTAGTAGTAGATCAAAGACTCTGGACTTCTAGCCCATTGAAGTAGATGTTTCACCGCTCATCCCAGACAGCTGTACAGACACTAGATCATGTCACTCCACATTCCAAGCCTTTATGAACCTTGGAGTTCATGCTGCAAGTGTAAGATCTTCTTAAAGATGTTATTGCCTTCTCCTGAAACATTCTGAGGCTTTTTGGCCAAAAGCTGAGCCATGAAAAAAGAGGCTAACCGAGTTCCTTCATGCGCCAGAGTCCTTATTCTTTGTTAAACGATGCCAGCTCTTAATCACACCATACTGCCAACTTGGACCAATAAAGGAGTCGTTTTGTGCGCTGATTAATCAAAGTTATGAAATGTAAGCGCCCCACAGAGTATTTGGTCTGCCTTCTGAAGTGGGAAGAGAATACTGCACCACTAAGGCACAGGCACTTCCAGGGAAATACTTCCAACAACAATCAGACATTAGAAGGCTGGGGCAGCCTGAAAGCTGAGGGCTGGAACAGACCCCCGGAAACTCAGGGTCACGCTTACAGTGGGGCACTGCTGCCGAACTGCATGAACCATAAACCCTATGAGATATTACGTCATTATAATAAACACGTTGCAGAATTATTAGAAACTCTATCTTTATTATATGGTTATTATCCTGTTATTACAACAAACAAAATAATATTGTATAATTGTCAGAAAATATAGTTATTTCAGGTAAACATGCTGTAAAAACACACAAACTCACATCCACATTCCATTCAGGATCCCCACATGTGTACCCCGCAGGTCAGTGCAGCCTTCCGTCCATGGGAATACGGGGGAAGACCCACCAGAGTGCCTCTGCTAGCATCACCACACTGGACACGGCACCTCACCTGGGCTCTGAGGTCTCTAACGCTAGAGAACTGGCAACATGTGGCGTGATCTGATGAGTCACGGTGCCAGTTGGTTCAGGCTGATGATAGGGTTAATGTGTGGCACAGACGCCATGAAGCCTTGGACCCCAGTTGTCAACAAGGCACTGTGCCAGCTGGTGGTGGTTCCGTACTGGTATGGGGTGTGCTCTCATAGCATGGGTTGGGTCCACTGGTCCACCTAACGCGTCACTGGCCCACTACGTTTCCCTGCTTGGTGACCCTTTGCAGCCCTTCATGCCCTTCATGTACCCCACGGTGGGGGGATATTCCAGCAGGATAGTGCACCGTGCCATCCGGTCTCTGATGGCCGGAACTGGTTTGAGGAGCATTCTGGAGAGTGCCGGTGTGGCCTGCACATTTGCCTGACATGAGGCATCATGCCCTGATTGGACCTTGCCATGAGCATGCTGGCCAGTGTTCAGTCTCATTCACAAGATCACACCTCACACCAGGTGTGGGCGTTCCCTAGCTGTCCCCTGAGGTAACACCCCTTCATAATCAACCTACATGCTGATATAACACGACTCCTGGGATATGCCGGAGTACTCAACTGATCCAACCTTAATGATCATACTGTGTAAATATATACATATATATACACACACAACTTCCTGTGAAGCGTGACAGGAAGTTTTGTTTCTAAGTCACACAAAGCATCATGGGAAGTAGGAATAAGGAGGATAACAAACGCGCTCTTCTTTCTGATTACAAGTACGGTTTCTATCAGATTACATAATCCAGACTGCGAGACCAATACGACTCTCCGGTATTCTGTGTGGTATATGTGGGAATAGGTCTGTTGATACAGCCGAACTGCGGCTCCACGGAATGCTCGGCCCGTGTGCTTAATATTGTACCTCTCTTTGTTTATCTCCAGGATCCGAGCTCGGAATAAAGGGCACTGTCTTCAGATGCCGCTGTTTCCCTGAGAGACGCTTTACTCCGGTGTATGTTACATGATAAAAAAATGCAAATGCAGTGCTCATTTTTCTTGTCAAAGCTCACCAAAGCATCTCTCATTTTGTCATGGAACACAAGCATTTCACTCCAGGGGCTTTGGAAGTTCTGGGGTTCCCTTCAGGCCGTTGTCATGGAAACATTAAGGCTTTGGGGCTTTGGAGTTCTGGGGTATGAGAGGGTATAATGGGATCCCACTTTATATCGGATATCCCGGACTGAATAACCCCAACAGATTAACCCCATCTTTAAATGACCTCCTATGGATGAAGCCCTATAGATTAACCCCTACAGATTATCTCCTTTGGGTGAACCCCTAAAGACGACCCCAAAAATGATCCCCTATACTTTATCTCCTATAGATTTACTCCTAAAGAACAACTACCCTATAGAATGTCCTACTTAAGAGATACAAATCCCTATAGACTGTCCTTTATATTAATTGACCCCTATAGATTAACCCCTACAGAATGTCTCTTACAGATTAATCCCTATAGACTGTCTTCTATAGATTGACCCCTATAGATTAACCCCTATAGAATGTCTCTTACAGATTAATCCCTATAGACTGTCTTCTATAGATTGACCCCTATAGATTAACCCCTATAGAATGTCTCTTACAGATTAATCCCTATAGACTGTCTTCTATAGATTGACCCCTATAGATTAACCCCTATAGAATGTATCTTACAGATTAGTCCCTATAGACTGTCTTCTATAGATTGCCCCTATAGATTAACCCCTATAGAATGTCTCTTACAGATTAGTCCCTATAGATTGACCCCTATAGATTAAGCCCTATATATTACCTCCTACAGATTAAAGTCCATAGACCAACCTCTGTAGATTATCTCCTACAGATTAATCTCTATAGATTTTCTCCTATAGACTGATCCCTACAGATTTAAGCATATGGCGGCCATGTTTGAACATATATGAAAATTGAAAGACGTGAATTAATGTTTATTTAATAATAACATTAATAATATTTATTATTACTGATCGGCTAACGCAGAGCATAATCCCCCAAGCATTCCATAGATAATGTCCCCCAGGACAGGTAAAGGGACGCTCCCTTGCAGGTATTAGCCGGCGTGAGGTGCGGAAGCGGTGGTTCCACATGGAGCTGTACGGAATGGGAAACACTGAGACGGTGAGTTCGGAAGAGGACCTCGACCGGCACCATGCCAGCCGGTTAACACCGGCCTACTGTGTTTTAGTCAGTGTAGGGCTCTGTCCACAACACCTTCAAGGAACAGGTCATATGTAGAACCTTCCTGAAAATGGTTCTAGATAGTACATGAAAGGGTTCCTCCATTGATAACAGCTTGGCATCATAATACAAGAATGATGAATCATAGAATGATTTTTGGGTTCTATAGAGCTATTTTAGAAAGGTTCTACATATGGTCCATAAATATAGAACCATATTTAAGAACTGTTCTAGATAACATCCAGACGGGTGCCTCTATCTTTACAAGCTTGGCTTACAATATAAGATTTTTGCATGCTATATAGAGCTATGTTCAGAAAGGTTCTACATATGGACCCATGCAGAATCTTTTCAAAACATGGTTCTAGATAGTACATAAAAGAGTTATTTTACTGATAACAGCTTGGCATCATAACATAAGAATGATTTTGGGGGCTATATAGAACCATTTTCCAAAAAGTTCTGTAAAGAACCATATACCACACACTGACATTAAACTCAAGAACCCTTTCAGTATGTGGAGAACCATGTAAGCAAGAAAAGGTTCTAAAGAGAACCCTGCCTTTACTAAACTGTTTTTCCGTGTGTGGGATGAAATGAATATGGGAGTTAGGATGAGGAGGAACTGAGGTCAGACTGTTTAAGTAGTATGAGCTCGGTGCTGACCCGGAATGCACTGTCGACCTTGCGGCGGAGCGTCTGAATCCGAGCGGGAGAAAGTAAGGAGTAAAGAGAGCAGAGCTGGCATGTGGGAGAGGAGGAGGAGGAGGAGGAGGAGGCTTAGCGCTGGATTACACAGCAAACAGCAGCGGCCCTGAGACGCTGGGAGCAAACAGACGGGCGGAGAGGGAGGCATTAGGGCCAATTTGTGTCGTCGGAAACACCGAGAGCGGTCAGGTGGCCGGTTTCCCATCTGGGAGCCCCAATCAGGAGCCAGCCGCGAGGGCTGTCGCATCTAACACACCCCTCCCTGATTTTAGACCGGAGAGCTGGTGTGGGGGAAACAGTCCCTCAGAAGCACGGGGTCACGGGTGGAAACCCGGAGAGCTATGCCTTCGAGGCGTCAATTACGAGAGCAAGGAGCTTCTCTCAATACCTTTATCCTCGATCCCTCCCCTACTTCTCTTTCTCTTTCTCAACTGTCTCTCTCTCTCTATTCACATGTCTCGTCACCTTCTCTCCTTCAATCACATAACAACCATCTTCTTCTTCACAACTCTCACAACGCATCTCTCTCTCCTCTCTCCTCTGATCGCGTTGCCTACTCGCTTTCCCTTTCCCGTCCTAATCAACACTCTCTACCTCACCCTCCTCTCTTTCTTTCTCTATACTCACTCTCTCTCCTGTCTCATCCATATCTTCTCTCTCACTCACATCTCTGTCTTCCTACTCTCTTTCCAAGCCCTCCCTCCCTCGGTGGGGGGATGACCTCTCTACCCTCATCTCCTTTACCTCACGATCGTCTCATACCACTCATATCGTCTCATCCGTGCCATCTCTGTCTTCCTCTGTCTTCCTCTTCCAAAAAAAAAAAAAAAAAAGATCTCTGTATCTCCCTCACACGTCTAATCGAACTCTCCCCTCTCTCCTCAAGAGACATCCTTTCTCACTCCCAGATTGCCTCTCTATCTTTCCCTCACCCATCTTGCCACCCACTCTCTATTTCTCCACTTCTTTCTCCTCGGAATTCACCTCTCTCTCTCAGTCCCATTCAAACAATCTTAATTGAATTCATCTCTGACCGCTGGAGAGACTTCCCACTCCCACGTTTCTCCCCCTCGTCGGGCACCCAGGTCCCTCTTTACTCACCCTCCCTCAATCAAGAGAATCATTTCTCGCATCCGCGTCTTCACCCATCCTCTCTTCTCTGTTTCGTCGCACCCCATCCTCCCTCCCCCTTCCTCTCTTTCTCTTTCTCCTCCCTCTCTCCCCTCCCTCTCCTCCCTCTCTCACGCATCCTCATCCCTGCCCTCCTCCTCTCCCTCTTTCTCTCTGCTCGAAGAGGGGACTCCCCCCTCTCTCTCTGCCCCCTCATCGAGAGAGCCGTCTTATAGTTCCTACTACTCATGATCGCTCAGAACACTCGTAGTCCGTCATAACGTACTTTTTCTTCTTTTTCTCCTCCTCTCCTCTTTCTCCCTGAATCCCACAATCAGCTCTCTCACCGGGTCTTTTCTTCTCTCTTCAACATCTCACAATCTCTCTCTCTCTCTCTTCCAATCCTCCTCCTCTCTACCTTCGTCCCTCTCTTCCCCATCCTCTCCTCTCTCTCTTCGCCTCTCGCGATCTCCTCTAGGACTCCTCTCCCCCCCTCCTCCATCCTTGGTGCTCATCCAAACTCCCTCTCTCCCTCCCCTCTCTCTATCTCTCTCTCTCTGTGCGTTTCCTCTACTCTTCATATCTTCACACCCAGTCCTCTCATTTCTTTCTTTTCTTTCTCTTCTCTCTCTCCAATCTTTCTCCTGCC
Source organism: Prochilodus magdalenae (assembly GCA_024036415.1). Classification (NCBI taxonomy): domain Eukaryota; kingdom Metazoa; phylum Chordata; class Actinopteri; order Characiformes; family Prochilodontidae; genus Prochilodus; species Prochilodus magdalenae. Next base: position 205,444 of record JAMWET010001176.1, read on the forward strand.
CACATCCCGACGAATACTTCTCTCTCAGACTCTTTCTTTCCTCTCTGTCCTTCTGCGTGCACAATCACTCTCTTCTCTCATCTCACGGAGTCTCTCTCCATCCATCATTAGAATCAAAAAACCCAGCGAAAATCCTTCTGTGTTGTAAATGTAACGTCGATGCACCCTCACGAGAGAGCCTGTATCCAATCCACCATCACATTGCTAAGCACTTCACTCATGCAGAGCGCTAACCTGCTCATCAGTCACGCTCCTTCTCATATCCTCCACGGAACGCGTCATTCCTTCAGCATCCCTCGAAACGAGAAGCTCTCGTAACATCTGCGGAGGAATCCTGTTTGAAATGAGACACGCCCTTGCTTATTCAGCAACCAACACAAAAACGGACAGAGCATATTAGAACCTGCCACTAGGGGGAAGAAGCAGCTCCCACTACCTGGTCCCTGCTGCGTGCAGCGGACTCGAACGGAACATGCTGGATGCTCATAATGAGCTATTACCCGGCCCGGCACTCACAGGCTCTACATATACTCACTGGAGCACTTTCACTTACTCCGGCAGAAAAGTGGCCTGATGAAGAAATCCGGACACCCAGCCTGCCAGGAGTCCCTACACAAAACCGGGAGCGAAAATAACAGAGGAGACGGGCTTCCGGCCAGCCGGGCTCAGGGAAAAGCATCTTAAACAGCCACGCTCCATTAGAGAACCCCACTGTGCCCTCACGGCCGCCTTGCCTACGGAAAGCCAGCCAGGAGCCAGGAGGCAATTACATCAATTCAGAGAAAGTGTTCATACCTTGCAACCGCTGGGCTCGCTGTGCTGGCTGCCAACCAGAAATGAATTTAGCGGAACAAAAAAAGCAGGGAGGGAGTGGGCTGTTATTCTTCAAGCCCCCCCGCTCCATCTTTCTTTTGCATTTGGAGCTTGTCGCCTTGTATGGAAAGGTCACATCAAGCAAAGAGCAGAAGACTGGAGCAGGGGACCGGGAGCCATGACTAAGTTGGGGACCACGGGGGGCATGCGTGGCATTGATGACTCATTATTCGCGGAAGTGTCTCAGACTGGACAGGTAGAGAAAGGTGTCTGCTCGATACTACTGAATAAATGCCATGCAAACTGGAATATCCCTGCTGATGACCGAACCAGCCAATACTGAATCAACGCCGGGCCTGCATCGATAACAAAGCCTGATCGACCTCAAGCTCCTAATGTACGCAATCAATACGTCAGATATCCGGTGTCCAGCGTTAGCCTGCGCAGGAAAGCCAATACAGTCCAAACTTCAGCAGAAGTTGTCAACTCTGGATCCCTGACATTGACTGCTAACGACTCAGTTGCGGCGGGGAATCCCTGTGTGGGTATGTGTGCGGGGGCTGGTGGGGTACTGAGAACCAATTTAACTATCATATGATCTCAGTATTTTACAGTATAGAACACACACCAGCCACAATTATTAACTTCATATACGCATCATATCTACACCTAAAGGCCCAACCCCTACATTTACACTGAACGGGCGGTTTGCATACACTCCCTCTATACCCTAACCAGTACATTATTACACTCAAACCCCTAACGCCCTACATTTACAATCTAAACACCCTAACCCCTACATTTACACTAAACCCCTAACCCCTACATTTATATGCACACTAAAGCCCCTACACCACCTACATCTCTACACTATAGACCCCGCTAAACACTATCCAATTTACAATGTAAACCGTTTCTAAACCTAACACTCTACCATTTCCACTAACCCCCTCCTGCCCCCCTACATTTACCACTAAACCCCTACACGCCTAGGAAACATTTACACTAACTCCCCTACCCCCCTACACATCATTAACACTACAAAACAAACCACCCTACACCCTACCATATTCTCACATTTATAAACCCCTAAAAAAACAAAAAACAACATAAACAAACAAAAAAAAAAAAAACGTAAAGAAGAAAACGCGTGCTGGCTGCCCAGTACAATTTACCTCTTGGGGTGGGGAGGTGCGTCGCGGAGCAGCCCTAGTCGACATAAAAACCCCTAACACCCCTACATTTATACACTAAACTCCCCTACCCCCCTACGATTTACACCTAACCCCCTAACCCCTTACATTTTTAACACATACACCCCTCACCCTAGCATTTACATTAAACCCCTAACCCCTACATTTACACTAAACCCTAACCCCTACATTTACACTAAACCACCCTAACCCCCTAACATTTACCTAAACCCCTAACCCATTACATTACACTAAACCCCCTTAACCCCTACATTTACACTAAACCACCCTAACCCCTACATTTACACTAAACACCCTACCACCCTAGACACATTTACACTTAAAAAAAAAACACCCCCCTAACCCAT
>JAMWET010001177.1:0-7500 GCA_024036415.1 Prochilodus magdalenae
GTGTAGGGGGGAAAAACTCTGTATACAGTCTCGTGTAATCAATGTACCCAGAACGTCTTGCACATCGTTTGTCACTCCTGTGCCATTTTCTCCTCGTTAGTTCATCTCTATCAGGGAATTTCCACCAGTCGTGTACCATTCTCACCACAACAAATTTTTTCTCAAATCAGCCAAATCACTGAAAAAATCATAAACATGATGGATTTATGTGCCACGAGCTGTTCATAATCTAAACTACTTTTCCGGCCAATACGTTGCCCCAACTTTAAGAACCCCCTTTCATGATCAGTGGTGTCTCCCACGAGGAGCTGAACTTCATTATCCTCGGAATGTCACCAAACGTGTGGTGGAACACGAGACTGTACGCTGGCTAAGCTCCTCTGGGTTACTCCGGTCTCTTAGTTTCTCGTTTTAATGTGATGCCTGATTAATAACTTACAGAGCAACATTAAGACTAGTTAGCCTAGATAGCTTAGCATAGCAGTCAGTCAGATTAAACAGGACCCGCCATCAAACATCGTTGAATATGAAACATGAATATCAATGCACTGGCGCATGTCATCATTTACGGTGCTTAATTAAAGCCTGCTGTAAGATCTGGTCATGGCCCTTCCTTAGTCATGCTAAGGCATCTGAACTAGCGCCGGTGTATAGCGGTTAGCTTGTGCTCATAGAAGGAGTCCTCGTGTTCCCGGGGCTCTTGTCGTTTTAATTTAATTTATCCCCTTAGCTAGTCAGAATGTTCTCCAAGAATGGTACTTCTGCACGCAAACTATCGTCTCCGTAAGCCCTGATATAATAATATATTATTATATCAACAACAACAACAACAACGTGATTCTGAATATTCGTGCATGGCATATGACTGAACTCTATGGACTAGTGATGTTGGAAGTTTGGAAGTCGGAGCTCTTGGCCAGTGATTCTAAGAGTCGGAATGTTTGGAGCTGACTCTAATAATCAGCTTGAGGAAGCGTCTGAGTTTCTGAGCTCTGTTTAAAACCGTTTAATCTATGCTGTATATTTATTATATCTCGCGTTATCTTTGACTCAGGTGCTGCCTTAATTCACATCATGTGTCGAGGAGTCGAATTCCGTCTGTTCCAGCGACATGAGTCGAGATTCAGAGTCAACCCCAGAAAATAGTTGTGCCTCCATTCTACCGATGCTACCAGGCGGCCTGACCGCTTGATGGACGTTACAACAGTAGCTAAGGGAGGGCGGAGCTTGTCTGCGTTTTAACTGCATGGTTAACAGAGTGTCAGTCACTGTGATGCACACGCAGCATCATACCTGTGCCTGTTTCATCACATACAGCTTCAATAGAGACTCACACGTTATTATAGAACGGCGTCTAACGTTCTGGACTCGGCGCAGCTGAATCCTGTCTAACCACTACAGCGCTCGGAAATGTGCCAACCCGCCCCACGCTAGCATGAACCGCCGCTCTGATGTTTCATCATTACTGAGGTTGAGCTGGTGAGCATTTGTTTACTGTTTGTGTAAAGACTGCACCCTGCACTTCAGAGTGATACAGCTCTGTTTTGATTGGCTGTGCCTCATTCATTAAGCAGTTCCAGCTGAAACACTCCTGAAAACTTCAGAATGAGTGGGCGGGGCTAAACCACTGCATTCCTAAAGATAAGGGTAATGAAATAGAATGGTTTTAGCTACTAGCTGTTAGCCGTCACCATAACTGGTATACAGCTGTCGCTGTGCTAGGCTAGCTCGTAGCCATTCTCACAGTCACTGTTTATTTATCAAGCAACCAAAACTACGAAACTGTCTGCAACTTCAGAACTAATTAACATTCGCTACGCAACACTGCAGTCATCCGCTCATCATCAGAGGTCAACAGACAGGAGCAGCTAGCGTGTTTATGGGTTCTCTGAATGTCTCACTCCCTTTACACTAGTCTGTGCAAGTGTCTCTCTCTTTCTTTCTCTGGGAATGCCCTCCATGAACTCAGTCTGAGCATGCCCGAACGCTTCTGCGCTCACAATAAAGCCATTTTTAGACATTAATTCCCAGCAGCAGCTGAACGAGCATATTTGAATTGCTTATTGAGTTGCGCTATACATGCAAGCTGCACTGGAAACACTGAACATCCACCTACACCGTAAGAAACAGCACCTAGCATTTCTCATCGGTTCACATTCAGCAGTCATCCATCCAAACCAGGGCTGCCGAGACATATTTCTAACAGGTCTAGACCTTTAGGTTCTTATTTGGGTTGTTAAACTTTAATTTAGAGGTTTATATGGATCTACATCACCGGCTTTATTTCCAGGAGTAGAGACGCATCCCTGTTCCACACCTAATACTAACCAGTGTGTAGTATACAGTTCATAGTTGAGTATAATGCACACTTAGAACCAATGGATCTGGAACATTATTGTCCCACAATGCATTGGGAAACGGAAACAGGAGGCGCTTCTCACACATGGCGGATGGTGATGCGGCTGCGGCGGTAGGACCAGAAAGGTATAAATGAGAGTTCCACCCAATCCTGTATGCCTGTAAGCCTCTAAATATGAATGTATTCTGGTAAATAATGTGTTTCTGTTTGTGTTGGTAAATAAACCAATAAAAAGCAGCCTATCAGAGCGCAGCTTGGTATGACACAAGCTTCATCACTTCCTGTTAGCAGGAAACAATGTAGCATGCTAATATTGTGTGTATTAGCCTGTAGAGATGGTACTGTTCGGATCAATACGGAGTATATAACGTGAAATGCACAACTCAGACACAGACAAAGTCCTGGGGCACCTCTAAGCTAGAGACAAAGGTCAGCCAGGGTCAGCCAGTGCAGGAGGCCTATGGTCTGCTGTTGGACCCGTCCATATATGAGATTAAGGGCATGCAGGCTCTGTACTCTGAACACTGTATGGACCTCGGTTCAGCTCAGTGAAGTAGGGAGGTCCAATCAAAACACTGTACCATCAATCCCAGGTCATCTACTCCATTGGCCTCCTTTCACCTCCTTCAGCTCCTACACCCAACCCCAGCAAGAAGACCTTCCAACTAGACTAATGTCCAACAGGTCTGGACTGGAGGAGTGAGACCATGAGCTGCCACCCCTGGACAAGGTGGGCATGCTCTCCAGTGTAAACAGACCACCCTACACTCAATTAACTTTAATTAAAAACTATACACTCCCCAAAGATGCTGCAGTCATGAGTTTGAAGCTTCAGGCCAAAGTTCTGAGAGGTTCTTTGTTCTGCTCAGTTATGCAACCATCACAGTGTGCAGCTGGAGAACTCCATAGACTGTCTGTTCTAGACTCCTCTGATTAAAAACACTGCTTCATGAGAATGAACTGGATTTATGAGGTCACCAGTCAGCTCTGCTACAGGCCTTCACTGCAGCCCGTCTGTGCTGGAACCAATAAGAAACTCAGTTCAGGTAATAACAGGTATGAACTCACCTGGCTTCTTCAAAGAGTACCGTCTCGCGAGCCCTCCGTCTCGACGCTTGTGCAGAAGTTGCGGACTCCGTTGCATCAGCGCGCTTATATACTCTCGACTCATGGCACGCGGAACTGACGCGGAGCCGTGATGTCATCACGCAGGGCCGGCTCCAATGCGCGCGCCGCCCTTCCCAGCGAGGCAGCTTCGGCCTCCAGCTCGAGCGCGGACCTCTGAACCTCCCGAGAACCTCCGAGGCCGGAGCGCTACTCTCTGGCTGGAGCGTCCAGGGCTCTGAACCCGGAAAGTTCCGGAACTCTGCCGCTCTCGAGAGTCCCACCTAGGGCCCTAGAGCGTGCATCGGGACGCGCGCATACCCAAACAAGGGCTCCCCCTCCTTTTCGCTCCGAGGCTCCGCCCCTAGCAACCAGTTCTCTCAAACAACAACAACGGCAACATGCAGAGAGCAGCTCGAGCTCAGAGGAGTTTCTGCTCGCGCCTCCCACGCGCTCGGGAATCCCATCACAGAAAGCGCGAGAGTTTTCCTGAAACCAAAAATATGTAAACAAGAGACTGAGCCCGCAGACATGTGTGTATATATATCTATATATGTAAACAAATGAAAATATATAAATGTATAAATATATAAACATGTACATATATAGTCTCTCTGTATGAGTTGTTACCATTCAGTACTGTCCGTTCTATTAGACACTCGTACCCTGCTGGTCCACCTTGTAGAGGTGTACAGTCCTTCATCAGTGCCCAGAGGACACTGCCCACAGGACGCTGCCCACAGGACACTGCCCACTGGGCGCTGTTGGCTGAATAGTTTTGGTTGGTGGATGATTCTCATTCCACCAGTAATAAATAGAGAGACAGACACACAGACACACAGACAGACACACAGACACACAGACAGACAGACAGACAGACACACGGACAGACAGACACACAGACAGACAGACAGACACACCGACAGACAGACACACAGACAGACACACAGACAGACAGACAGACAGACAGACAGACACACAGACAGACAGACACACACACAGACAGACAGACAGACAGACAGACAGACAGACAGACACACAGACACACAGACAGACAGACAGACAGACAGACAGACAGACACACAGACAGACAGACAGACAGACAGACAGACACACAGACAGACATAGAGACAGACAGACAGACACACAGACAGACACACAGACAGACAGACACACAGACAGACAGACAGACAGACACACAGACAGACAGACAGACAGACACACAGACAGACAGACACACAGACAGACAGATAGACAGACAGACAGACATACAGACAGACAGACACACAGACAGACAGATAGATAGATAGATAGATAGATAGATAGATAGATAGATAGATAGATAGATAGATAGATAGATAGATAGATAGATAGATAGATAGATAGATAATTTAACACTGAGGTGTCCAGCAGCACTGCTGTGTCTGATCCACTCACACCAGCACCACACACACTAACACACCACCACCACGTCAGGGTCACTGCAGTGCTGAGAATTAACCTCCACCCACCATGTTGTGGGGACCAAACGCTGGTGATGTACTCACAATGTGGAGACCTGTTGTAATTGTGGGGACCAGGGTAAGGCTAAGGTTAGGATCAGGGTTAAGGTGAGGTTTAGGCTGGTACTAGTTCCGGTTAAGGGTTGGGTAGGTCTTCAGGAGATAGATGGAAGTCTATGGAGTGTCCCCACCATTCACAGAACCAAACGTGTGCGTGTCCCTTTGCGCTACTGTTTCATCCCTGATCAAGATTAATAACGAATCAGGTTTAGGTTTATTATGTGTCTCTGTCCAGTGTTCAGACTCTCTCTCTAGCAGAAACGCCTAGGTCACCTCAACAAAGGAGTTCTACAATTAGTCAGAGGAGAACATTTTCAACAACCATGAACTGGACCCCTCAGTACTGGACCAGTGAGCAGAGGGTTCTGGGTGTGCAGTGTAAGAGCACAGAACAGGCCTCTTCAGTAAGGGTCCTCTGGGAAGACGCACAGGAGCACTGGTGTAATTGACCAGAGATGCAGCAGTGGGGCCGCTAGGAGCCCTGCAGATCTTCTCCAGTAATAAAGCAGAGTCTACGTGATGGCTGAACCCCAGAGAGCTTCTCCTGAGCCTTCCCCAGGCCTCTCGGTCTAGTGCAGCCTTCCACCATGCAGCTCCTTTATCCCCACAAACATCTGCTTTCATGCACGCTCACACGCACACACAGGCGACTTCCTCTTCACCGCTCTCCAAAATAACCTCCGCAGACATTAATCACACATTATCAGACATTGTCTTTCAGACCGCTTCTGGAATTTTCCCCTGACCTTCCGCAACGTTCCAGAAAAAACAGATAAACTGCAGTTAAATATATAATGTAAACACCACCACGCTCCGGCTATCAACCTGAACATCCTCTGAAGCTGCAGTACAACGCTCTAGCAGCAACAATGCATTTACCATGGATGACTCCATGCATGACGTCCCTACCTGCAGCTGCATGCAAGCGATTCCCGCAGGGAGTCTGTGTGCGTCTGTAAACCACAGGCGCTCATTATTAACGTAAATGAGGTTTATAAAACATCCCCCTTCAAACAGAGCGCAGACCACCACAAGGAACCAGGGTGAGGTCTGAGGCTAGTTAAGGATCTCCTGGTCAGTTCCACCCCAAGGCTAGCTAGCATTAGCTGGTATTATTGAGAAGTGAAGTTAGCCTGGCTTGTTGTACCTCATGGTTTTTGGAATATGCTGACCCGAACGAGTCAGTGGTCCGTGTTCTGTATGCTGGCTAACTCTGTAATCTCAGTACTCAATCTTAAATTCAGTGTTTGGGCAGTAATAACGCTAATGCTAATGTTCACCCTGCTGAAAAGCAGCTCAGACCAACAGGCATTTCATGCTAGTCCAGGCTGGTTTATTCTGGTTTCTGCTGGTCTGATGCTGGTTTAGCTAGTTGTCCAGGTCATGCTAGTCAATCAGCATCCAACCAGATGCTGGTTTTACTGGTGATTAGCATATCAAATTCCAGTTCAGCTGACCAGCATACACACAACACAGTAATCTGGGTGGTCTGAGGTGGGGAACAGCAGGGTGCTGACCTGATGAGGTCGTACATGGAGGTTAGGGTAGACAGTCTTGTGGGTCGCTGCAAGGCATCTAACGCCCATCTGCTCCCCAGGTGCTGTGGATAGGGCTGCCCACTACTCTGGGTAAGTGTGCTCACTGTGTTCACTGGTGTGTGTGTATCTGTGTGTGTGTGTGTGTGTGTGTGTATGTCTGTGTGTGTGTGTGTGTGTGTGTGTGTGTGTGTGTATGTCTGTGTGTGTGTGTGTGTGTGTGTGTGTATGAGTGTATCTGTGTGGGCGAGCGGTACAGGGTTACTAGACCTTGTCAAGTGGACGTGTGTGAGGATGGAGTTAGCGGGATGCTAATTCTCAGTGTGTAAATGGAATCCTGTTTAAGCATGAGTCTGTATCATTAGCGAGCTAATCACTTCCACTTCAGTTCTGCTGTTTATAACGAGCTTCTGCTTTGTTTTTGTTTGTTTATGATGCAATCAACACATCATCACACCATTCTAGCCTCTGTCCTGGTGGTCCCAGGCCTTGGTGACTGTTCCCAGTGGGACTTGTGTTGCAGTCCCTTTCTAAGAACCGTTAGCTTTAACTGTGTGGGTGAAGCTAGAGGGGAATTTCCAACCACAGACAGAGCCCATTAGAAACACCTCAACCCACTACAAGTTACTCTTTAGCTCAAAGCCATATTTTTCATGCCCTAGATTGAGGGTGGTATGTTGATTTTTTCCAATACTGGGGAAAGAAGACTTTAAAACTTTAATAATGCAGTTATGCTGGTTATTCCGGCCTTGCAGAACAGCTGCAGGAACAGCCGGCTCGTTCCGATTGGCTACTGCTGAGTGAGCAGTCTGACAGCGCTCACAGCCGAGAGACTGATGAATAATCGCTGTGTATTTCACCATCCTTCTGAATGCACTCCAGACCTGAGTATTAATAGAAGGTTTATGCACCGTTTATAACAGGATAAAGTTTTCCACCT
>JAMWET010001177.1:12500-38690 GCA_024036415.1 Prochilodus magdalenae
CCCTCTTTATGTCTGGGACCACCCTCACCATGGGAGGGGTAGAGGGTAAACCCCCAGACACGGGCAAACTCGGTGAAGTCACTACCCTCGACGTTACTGACCGGTGCCGGAGACACTGCAGTTTCGTTTTTAGTAGCTAGCACTCCTGATCACCTCGTCATCCTGGAATACCCCCGGCTTGTCGAACCATATCCTGTGACGGTCCTGGGACAGAGGAGCTCCTTAAAAGGGCTGCCGCCTGTTCCAGTGAGGGTTTACCTGTGTTCTGTTTTACCACCAGCATTAACAGCCCTGTCACTGACGGAGCGGTAACTCCCCACTCGGAACATACGGATTATTCCCATGGTCATAGTAACAGCACAGCTGACAGCGCTAACCTAAGGAATTCCTCCAAAGCCGGGGCACCATCCCGCAGGTATGAAGCAGAGTCCACCAAGCTGACTGAGGAGACCATCCTCCTGTCTTCTTGTGTCATAGCTCCTGTGCAAGGAGAGGTGATGGGTAACACCGAGCAGACGGACCCCCTCCTCCTGAAAGCCCTCTGGACAAAACCATGCCAGTGTCCCAGAAGAAGTTCCACACCATCCATGGCCACACCTATCCCATGATTCTTTCACTGTCAGTATCCCAAAGTAAGTCACTGTAGATCACCTCTCAGAGGTGTGTGGACTGATATCAGATAAGACCACCTCCCAGCTATCAGCCAGGAGGTGCGGTATGGCCTCCTACTAGAGACTTGACCCTTCTGAGCCCATCTATCTACTAGAACCCTGACCCTCCTGAGCCCATCTATCTACTAGAACCCTGACCCTCCTGAGCCCATCTATCTACTAGAACCCTGACCCTCCTGAGCCCGTTTACAGAACTCTGAAGATCTACCCAGGTGAGAGATTCCAGCTGCCTCCTTAGTACTCCATGTACATCCCCAGCGTTCCTTGTGTCCTTATCTAATCCTGTTAGTCCGTTGAGACACTTCCCTCACCCCGCCTTGGGCCCCCCCAGCGACCCCACGCTTCTTCTGGTGGGTCTTGCTCCTCTAGGACTCAAGCAGACATGCTGGTGGCATAACGTGTCTTCTGGTCCTGAACACTGCTGGGTGCGCTCAGCTGACGTCCCTGACCCGTCCTTGCACACATCTTGAGCGTCCAGTCCCAGGCTGTTCTGACACGGCTAGGAAGGAAGGATTCCGCCAGGAGTCATGCCCAAGTCAGCCACCAGAGGTCCTTGTCCCCTGAGCTCTGTCCTGACTCCAGCCTGATCTCACACACCTGTCTCCTTGGGCCCTCTCAGTCCTCACGGGGAGACTATGTTCCTGATCCATTGTCCTTCCTGTACTGTTTTTTTTTCTTGTCCAATGAAAGTTACCTGCACATGGATCCCTCAACACCCCCTGGACCTGCTCTCTTACACGTTCCCTGTACCAGCTACTGACTCCATCTGGACACCAACACACAGTAGATTAAAGCTGATCCTCACTATGGAGCTCTCAGTTTAAGATGATCTGCTCCAACCGGCACACACGGATACAATCACACAGCATGGCTGCTACTTACAGGCTGCTGTTGGGCTGGTGGTGCTAATAAAGGTGGAGCTGCTCCTCTCTTCAGTCTCTTCAGGGTCAGACGCTGAGCGGAGCTGCTCCATATTGTCCAGAGAGGTTTGGGAATCTGTCCGGAGTGGAATGTGCAGACTGCAGGATTAAAGGTGTTCCGGGATCCTGTTAAAGATGTGGAGCTGGAGTTCCTGTTCTCCAGCTTGTGTTGGGAATTCTCTGTTCCACCTTAAATGGAGCTGCAGGACATTCTGGTTCCAGTACAAGCTGCATTATTTAAGGTGGAACGGAACATTGGATTAGGAAGCTGGTGAACAGGAAGAACTCCAGCCTGGATGAACATCCACCATGTACCGCTGACAGGTGGGATCCTCGGGAAGGGAATGAAGCGTGCCGACATCCCCTTCCCAGCCTGGAACGCTGGAGTTCTCCACATGGTCCACCATGCTGGTTCTGTAGCTCCGTTGTGGGTGTATGTAAATGTTGGGGGTGTGAATATTAATCTGCTCCATAACAGTTTAGGATTCGGGAATCAGCTTGTTTTCCCGTCCTCTTTCGGAGATGCAGGATTTGAAGGGGGAACAGCAGTGTCTGGGGTTCACGGTATGTGGGTTCTAGGTACTGATCTCTCCTCATTACACCATCACAGTCTCCATACAGCTGTACCGTCTAACTCTAAACACTACATCACTGTCACTGTTCACCCACCACACTCACTTTTCATATTCATACTCATTTATTTTTTGCACATTTGTAAACATGGCAGAAACCGGAGGTCATAAAAAACATAAACAACAATCAAACAAAGGTATAAAGTTCAAATATGGCACGGTTCGTCTCACGTGTAACCAACAACACGTCTGATCCTCTCCACCTACAGCCCAGACACTTCATATCAGAGATGGACAATAACCATACGCATCACCATATACACATAACACTGAGGAAATAAACATCAGAACTTCAGATCCTCTCTGCAGGTACGTACAGGTGCGTGTTTGTGCTCTTCATTCAGGACAGTTAGCCATAAAGCTAACACCTGGACACACAGAGGGACAGTGGGCTGGCGCAGTGCCACAGGCCAGCAGGAAACATCAGTTTGGGACGACATTAGAATATAATTTGCAATATATAATTTATATATATATATCAATATACATCTATCTATATACCCATGGAAACACGGCCCAGCCTTCATAACAGGCCGCACGGTGAGATCACAAAGTCAACGACGAGATGGACAGTGACGTAGTTCAGTCCACACGGTACAAAAAGTGCATAAATGAGCTCATCGATAAACCACGCCCATCGAGAAGGATGACATCACGACGTTCCACACATCACCACCTGGAAGAAATGATTAGGTCACGGTACGTGACTGTGTAGCACATGCGGCATGAACGACATATTCTTTACACCGACCCCGACGAGCGGACCTCAACAAACCGAGTCTGTCCCTGTGCCTGACTCTCCTCCAGAGCGCTCCAGTCGCGTGCGGGAGGTTTTGAATCTTCGTGTTCGTTGGGAATTAGACGGGCTCTACAGAGAACCGCACATATCAGTTCACTGCTACAGCTCATTTACTGGATTTCACAGACCAAAATGTGGGTTGTGGGTATGTGGGTTCTCTGTAGAAAATGTGTTTGTCCACACTTAGAACACCAACAACCAGCGTGGGCAACTGACCTGGCGCTGCACACGCCTGCAGAACTGCAGGTACTACAGCCGGACCACCTGGAGCTCCTTCGTGATCTCATGGTGAGACTACGTGTCTGGGACAACTTGTTAAAGCTTAGGGCTGCAAACGAGGTACACCTACTCTAAGCCCCGCCCCCAGGTTCCTCTGGTGTGGAGTCCAGACCTCGAGCCAGTTCCTGCCAGCTAACTGAGCCTGTGATGTAACTGCGGCTGCACACCTGACAGGTAACTAATCACTGATGATGTCATGAAGAAAACCACAGGAGGCGGGAATGTTTTCCCAACAAACGACTTCAGAAATCCAAATCTCCGCAGGTCTGAACTCCCCAGGTATGTAGAGCACGGCGTGCCCATTCTGGCAAGCTCTGCTAGCCTTCAGGGAGCCAGAGATCTCTCTCTCCAGCCTCCTCACCTCCTGAAGTATCACTGCTGAGGAGCAAAGGCAGCGAGTATGCACCCCTCCCGCCGAGTGTCATACCTACCAGAAATGGCTAAATCCAGGACCGGAAACTGGAGAAGACCCCCGCACTGGACTCCAGTGTCTGGGGGGGGATGCTAACGAAACAAACTGCTAGCGAAGTGCTATCGCTAGCTAAAGAAGCTAACGTTTGTTTTGTGCAGGCTTTTTCAGCCTTGATACTCAGAGTGAACAAAAATATCAATAGAACTGAGTATCACAATATAATGTTCAGCATCGCTGTACTGATTATCAGAAGCGCAGGATTAATTATTAATTATTAGTTTCATTTTGTGTTGAGTTGAACCCCCAACCTAATAGACTCAATAATAAACAAGCAGCGTAAGGGTGCACCGCTAAAATTAGCATTAGCCAACGTAGCTAAATAGTTATGGTTTTTAAACGTTGACAGTTTTACTAAAATTATATTCTAAAAATTGAGAAATAAATTGGCTCGTTTACAGAACTGCAGTATACTGAACGATAACAGTATACTGTGTCAGTCGATGTATCGTATCGCCAGGTTCCCCAGGGTTTCTCCGTCCATGACGATCGGTTGTATCGCTAATGATTGGTTTGTTGTTAATTGGCAATGTCAGTGAGCGCACCAGCGCCACCTAGTGTGAGCTCCACCTTTAGAAGGTGTTTGGTTTAGACTGTTCACCCTAAACGTCTATACTCTCTCATATGTAGCCCATAACTTCTCATGGTCTATCCCAGACATCCCTGTTATGAGATCACCTCCGGTGCGGCCTCTGCTGAGTCCTAACCTACACTGGAGGCTGGACGCGGGTTGAGGCTCCTGAATGTTCCTGTGCTGACCCATCAGATCAAGATGGGCCTTCCCTGATGGCTGCAGACCCTGAGAGGCAGGGACTGATGAATTTAGAGTAGACCTAGCCTTTTGTTTCTCAGCTTGTTTTTCCTGGGGCTAACGTTCTGCCTACTGAACCACGGCTAAAACAGCCGACTGAGAGGTGCTACACTGCTGTCGCTGTGGAACGCGGTGCAGCCAAAGCCAATGGGATTCACAAAGCCTAATTCCCACCCAACACAGAGAAGCTTTGAACCGGTGGTTCGTTAAAGCAGTGGTTCTCATTTTGGCCCCCAGTGTACATGTCTTCTCCCGCCGGGCTTCCAGAACTGAGCTGTCTGGACCCCGAGGACTGGATTCCTTCAATGGTTTCCCAGAAGCTACGGACCTTTTAGGAACCTCTAGGAAACCTCTCGGTTCGTCTCACAGGGACATAAACGGTGTTTCAAAGACCCACCTTCAGTTTCCAAAAGTGCATCAAAACATCAAGACGGCCATGCAGGTACGGACAGGTGAGTTCCTGTTCAGTCTTTCTCTGGGCTGGGCCTTCATAAGGTCAGCAGGGTCGAGTTATCTGCACCTGCTTTGGCTTTAGCCGGCCCGCCCTTCCCCTCAGAACCTTCTGAGTTTGGGAAATCAAACACAGGCACGGCGCTGCTAGCGCTAGCGCTTGCACTGCAGGTCGGACTTAGCGTTGGAGTGCTGAGGGGGTCCAGGCTGCCCCCCATTGTCATGTAGAGGGTCTCCCACTCAGTCAGACCGAGAGATGCACTGAGGTCAATGTCGGGCACCAGCAGGTCCATATCATCGTCATCGTCTTCACCCATCTTGGCATCCAGGTCCTCCATCGGAACATCCTTCATGTCAATGTAGGGTTCCAGGTCGGCGCTGGAGCAAAGGAGAACATCTGAGTCTCCTGAGATGATGGGGCCGGGAGGCTCCAGTTCCTGGGGGCAGGTGGGCACTTGGTGGAGACCCAGAGGAGAGGAGGGCATTTTGTCCAGGCTGTCGGTTGGGGAAGGTGACGGGACTGGATTTGGCTCGTCCTGGAGCATGGGGGCGGGTTTCTGAGGTTCTTCGGAGGCTTCCTCCTGCTCCTGGGTCTCCACTGGGACTTTGCAGTGAGGAATGTGGGTGTCTAGGAGAAACTCCAGCTGCTCTTTTTCCTTCATCAGGTTGCTGATCTCAGCCTGGAGAGCCGCCTTTTCCTCCTCCAGCGTGTCGGTTTCCTGCAGAGCAGCACAGAGAGGGCTTATGGCTAAGCGCTAAGCTGTTTCATACAGTCACATGAGCATACAAGTGTTATTCATATGTTTCCCCCAGTGTAGGAGCCTGAAGAAGCTCCTTAGTTTAGCGATGAAGCTAACTGCCTCAGTGTGTGTGGAGGTGTTCAGTAATCTCTGATACACCTGAACGTGTGGTCGAATGATACCTTATGAAGAGATTCAGGCAGTAGTAATCAATAATCATTCATGCAACATGCATCCTGAACACTCACCGCCTGCAGACTGTCTGTCAGCTCGCGCCGCCGGTTCCGACACTTCGCTGCTGCTAGTTTGTTTCTTTCCCTCCGAATTCTCCTCCTTTCTTCTTCCTCTGGCGATAACTGTTCCAACCAAAAATAATATTCACATATTAATTACAGAAATAAATCAGGTTTCATACCTGAAGAAAGACACCTGTAGAAGATTCCAGAAGAAGCAGCAATGTTTCATTCACTATGAATTATTCAGTATCCACTGTGAATTATGCAGTACCCACTATGAATTATTTAGCATCCACTATGAATTATTCAGCATCCAATATGAAATATTCAGTATCCGCTATGAATTATTCAGCATCTACTATGAATTATTCAGTACCCACTATGAATTATTCAGTATCCACAATGAATTATTCAGTATCTGCTATGAATTATTCAGCATCCACTATGAATTAATCAGGATCCACTATCAATTAATTAGTAGCTACTATGAATTATTCAGTATCCACAATGAATTATTCAGTATCTGCTATGAATTATTCAGCATCCACTATGAATTATTCAGTATCTACTATGAATTATTCAGTATCTACTATGAATTATTCAGTATCCACAATGAATTATTCAGTATCTGCTATGAATTATTCAGCATCCACTATGAATTAATCAGGATCCACTATCAATTAATTAGTAGCTACTATGAATTATTCAGTATCCACAATGAATTATTCAGTATCTGCTATGAATTATTCAGCATCCACTATGAATTAATCAGGATCCACTATCAATTAATTAGTAGCTACTATGAATTATTCAGTATCTACTATAAATTATTCAGTATCTACTATGAATTATTCAGTATCTTCTATGAATTATTCAGTATCTACTATAAATTATTCAGTATCTACTATGAATTATTCAGTATCTACTATGAACTATTCAGTATCTAATATAAATTATTCAGTATCCATTATGAATTATTCAGTAGCCACTAACAATTATTCAGTATCCACTATGAATTATTCAGTATCCACTATGAATTATTCAGTATCTACTATGAATTATTCAGCATCTACTATGAATTATTCAGTATCTACTATGAATTATTCAGTATCCACTATGAATTATTCAGTATCTACTATGAATTATTCAGTATCTACTATGAATTATTCAGCATCTACTATGAATTATTCAGTATCCACTATGAATTATTCAGTATCCACTATGAATTATTCAGTATCTACTATGAATTATTCAGCATCTACTATGAATTATTCAGTATCTACTATGAATTATTCAGTATCCACTATGAATTATTCAGTATCTACTATGAATTATTCAGTAACTACTATGAATTATTCAGTATCCACTATGAATTATTCAGTAACTACTATGAATTATTCAGTATCCACTATGAATTATTCAGTAACTACTATGAATTATTCAGTATCCACTATATAAGTCATCTGTACCTGCTCTTTCTGTCCCTTCCTGCGGGCCGCAGGGGCCCCATGGCCTGCTTTGCCGGGGGACGACTGAGCTTTCCTCTGCCCGGCCTGAGCCTTCTTCTGCTTTGCAGCACCGCTGCAGGGACTGACTGATGAAATGTCAGTGGACAGCACCATCCACTTCAGATCTGGAGCCGTGGCTATGGCAGTGACCGTGGGGACAAAGGGGCCGTCGGCTGCATCACCGTCAGAGCCTCGGCCCTGAGCACATCACATACATCAGTAAGCGTGTAAAGATTGGCGTGCACGGCTCACAATCAGCAAAGGCATCACCAACACAGCTGAACACACAGCATCCTCAGCCATTAAGCATCACTCCAGCCATCCTAACACTGCCCAGCTTCAGAACATGCATCCTTCTTCATGCATCTATCACAATGACATCAGGTTCATTCTATACATACACCACCACCACCACCACCATCATCATCCACAACATTATCTGTACCTGCGCACTCTTCATGGTCTTGCTCTCCTGGCAGAGGGCAGCACGAGACGAAGCTTTAGGCATCTCCTTAAACTGCAGGCACCAAGAGAAACAAAAGGATCTGTGCAATTAGCTGCCAGACAAAGCTCGAGCCTCCTCAGTGAGTTATTTCTGCAGGGCTTTATCTTTCTCTCTCTTGTTTTGCAAGGGCTTTGTGTTTACTAGGCTACACCTGGACGCACGAGCCCCCTCTCTCTCTCTCCAGCGTTTCTTCTCTTATAGTGAGCGAGAATTTTTATGAATGAAATCTATGAGACGAGACTGTACCATGTTCAGAGAGGGGGGGGCAGGAGGAGGAGGAGATGGAGGAGGCGGGCGGGGGGGCAGTAAATCAGACTGCTTCATTCAGACTGGGCTCTGCAGAGGTGCTGTGAAACATGGGAGCTGCCGAATGTCTGATCTGCTTATTTTTGCGCAATAAATTGATTTGCAACTGTGCTTTCGCAAGAACAAAACCAGGCCGCCTACGTCATTTTGCGCGTGCCCTGGTACCTTTGCAATGCTCGGTGCTGGTACACATTGTGTAACAGGGACTGCAGACCGCCATTCTCTCGTTTACAGGGGCATTTAGGATGTAGGTCCGTTTAAAATGGATGTAGGTGGACATTCGGGCACAAGGTGGTCTTACACAGTAGGAATCTGCACGGGCGTGACTCGTGGACGTGTCCAAAATAAATTTATCCCACAGAAAGTTCGAGATTTACGCGCATATACACATATTAAGCCCCTCAGTCGTGACATTCCTGCAGAATTTCTGTATCTGTCTCTGATTTGAACCCACTTGGGTGACGAACGGTCTCCCACACTGGGGGCTGCAGCAACAGTGAGACGGCAGCGAGTCCCTCAGCCAATCAGCGCGCGAAGAACCCTCGCCTGCGGGGGTAGCAACCAATCACAATTCCTCGACCCTGAGCCAGCGGAGCCAATCAGCGCACCCCGACGCGTTTTCGTTCCATATATGGAATTTCCGGAGCGCTGCTGCTGCTGCTGCAGCGGCGGCACCTATTTTTGTCACATACGGGGCTTAATTAAACGACACCAGCGTGACGGAACCGTCAGCAAACATCCAGATTTCTTTTTGTCCATCTATTTTACCGCTCAGTTGCAGTGCTATATTAAGAATCGGTGATGTAATATAACGTAGACAGGCTTGTTTTTAGTTTCTGTGACACCCCCCGCCCCCCACTCCCAACTTGGGGGGTCGTCTGGTGAGAACGGGCTCTATATTTAGCCCCAAATGGGATGAGGTAACCCCCGGCCTCCCTCTGGAATGTGTCCGTGTTTCCCGGCAGGCCCACGCCCCCAGTAAGGCCAGCTTTCCGGCAGCCTGAAAGGACTTCTATCCCAGTGCCGGACGGCCAGTGTCTTTCAGTACGTCCTGGGATACCGGGAAACGGGTCCGTTTGGTGCTGCATCCCTCATAGCAACCATTCACATGCACATTACACCAACCAGAAACAATGCTCTGCACACACACACACACACACACACACACACACACACACATATATATATATATATATATATATATATATATATATATATATATATATATATATATATATATATATATATATATATGCACGCCCATTTTCAGGCATAGAAGTTATTATTTCATTTGTTTCATATGTTTACAAATATAATGATGTAATGCATTTAAACATAAATATTTTTAAATCGATATATATATATATATATATATATGCACCCCCGTGTTCATACGTCTGTAAATGCAGTGCATAAACATATGGAGACATATGGAGTTTGTGTAGTCGAGGCGAACTCATAAACACTGAGAGACAGAAACGGAGCCAAACACAACAAACAGCGCGGAGCGTACAGTTGCGCCAGTTTGCTCCAGTTTCAGCTGCACAGCGTCACTGACGCCAATGGGAGGGGCGTTGCCCGGACGACACGGAATAGGAGGGGCGTTGCCCGGACGACGTCGAATGGGAGGGCGGTTGTCCGGACAACGCGGAAGGGTAAACAGAAACACGGCTCGCGCGGCGCAGTTAATTAACAACAATATCTCCAACTTTCCTCCACTGTTCCACACTAACACCACCAAAACATGGAAACCCGGACCCTCCGAACCAGCCGCACAGCTCAGGAAACCACACAGCGTCGGGACAGAAGCATGCCGGGAACGAGGCTGTGTGTGCGTGTCTGCGGAGTTGTTGATGTTTGTTTGTTTATGTTTATTTGTTGGTAAAACACTTTTAGCCTGTCTTTATTTTATTGCTGGCGGAGTGCAGAAGACCTGCAGGAGACTCACCTGCACCTGTTCACAGCCTACACAGCTGCAGCCTTCTTCATTATTAGACAGCTGTTTTAAAGTCACCCTGTCTGTTAGGGATATACATGCCCCAATATGCAAATCTGTTTATCATTAACAACCTAAACATTATTAAAACGATAAACGTTTTATTTAAATCTTATACATATATATATATATATATATATGGCAATATGGATATTTTTATATCAAAATACTTTATTGATCCCGAAGGAATTTTTGTATAATGTAAATGTATTATATAATGTACATGCACGCCCATAAGTTATCATTTCATTTGTTTCATATGTTTACAGATATAATGATGTAATGCCATACGTGAATAGTGATGGACGTGTGTGGTGGTTCTAAAGGGTTCGTTTCAGTTCCCTTTTAATAATAGGTGACCTGTAACCTAATAACACAGAGTTAGCCGTCTGTGACTGACTGTAAATCTGACGCAACCCAACCTCCACGTGTTGTGACACCACAAACACAACCTACAGGCACTCTTCATTTATTCAAGCCGCACACCAGAGAAAGCAGGCTTGACTGAACGATTTAGGCAAATATCTAATTTTGATGTTCTGATGCTGTGATTCCCTATGTGATGCTTCTGAATGGAAGCCAAATTCAACGAGCAGCAGTGCACAAGCTATTGGGTTCAGTTTCCCTGCTCAAAGCTTGCAGCACCATCACTGATAACAGACTATAACTCTTATTACAGCTCCTAACTGCACTTTTCCATCCTGCTTTCATATAACCATGAGACTTAATTTATAGAAAACATATCAATCACAATATTCAACCGCAGTTAGACATTTTTCCAGGAATCGTTCACTTTGCTAGTCCTAGTAACTAAGTCCTAAATACTACACAACTAAACCCAGTCTGCAGCCAAAGCACACCTTTTTACAGAACTCAGAAATGAGCACATATTTATAATTAGCATTACAATAAACCAGATAATGCACAGCAACTTGTTTTGTCCACCCAAACACTCTCTCCTCTCCAAACTTTCACAGACAGTTCTCTCTTTTTCTGTACGTGACGCCACAGGAGTGTTTCCCAGCAGGGCTCCGCCTTCACAGGATGCTTTCCATATAGGGGCAATGACGTCTTGGGATACCCTGCTATGGAACGTCACCCGTTCAAATAGCAACGGAATATGAGATTATCGTTACCAGTGTAAATATAAATAGATCATCGATATTTTTCACGTGGGTGCATAATTGGGAATAAATATCACGGTATATGATGAAAAAGACGTGTTTTCTGCTTCCGGGATTTCTGTTGTTGTATTTGTTTGAGCGCTGGAAGCTTCCGTGGTGGCTCCGCCCCCCTGCGTGCGTCATCTCGTGGAGAGTATAAGTACGGCGCCCGCGCTCCAGCCACAGCACACAAACTTTGGACTCGGAGTGAAGAACAGCGAGTACTAGCCACTCATTCCCCACAGGAACCGCGTATCTCGGCTTTTTTGGAGACTTTGCGGGGTGTTAGACGTGAGAACAGGATGATGTTCACTGGCCTGGACCGCGACTCGTCCTCCCGCTGCAGCAGCGCTTCTCCGGGCGCTGGGAGCTACGGATCCCCGGCTGGAGTTTACAACCTCAGCCACACTCAGGTACGTACCCAGCCCTGATCTGTTAGCTCCACTTTGCTGGCTGTGTTTGGACTGCTGTTTGAGTTTTGTTGGCTGTGTTTGGATGGCTATTTAAATTTTGCCGTTCCACCTTAAATATCGCGGCAGCACAGGTGCCATTTAAGGTGAAACGGCAAAATTTAAATAGCCATCCAAACACAGCGCCATAATTCGATCAGAGTGCTTCTCCTATTAGCTGCCTGTGCTAATCTAACTAATCTCGATGTCTTCTCCAGGACTTCACTGACCTGGCCGACTCCCCTGCCCCTTTCGTGCCTACGGTCACGGCCATCTCCTCCTGCCCTGACCTGCAGTGGATGGTCCAGTCGGTGGTGTCCTCAGTGGCGCCATCCACCGGCAGAGCTCATCCTTACTGCCCCAGCCCCAGCAACACCTCATTCTCCAGAGCCAAGATTTCTGGACCCAAGTCCCCAAGCTCCAGGAGGGGCAAATTTGAGCAGGTAGATGTCCTTCCCACCTTCATCTATTATCCGACACCATCTCCACATCCTCTTAGGAACCGGTTTCCTAAATTTGCCTCTCTGTCTCTTAACAGCTTGCTCCAGAGGAGGAGGAGAAGAAAAGGCTCCGTCGTGAACGTAACAAGATGGCAGCGGCCAAGTGCCGCAACCGGAGACGAGAACTCACGGACACCCTTCAAGCTGTAAGTATCCTCGTCCGTCTTCCGTCACATACACTTGCGACGTACCTGCATGGCGACCGAACTAACGAGTCTGTCCTTCCTTCTTTTCCCAGGAAACAGACCAGCTTGAGGACGAGAAGTCGGCCCTGCAGAACGACATCGCCAACCTCCTCAAAGAGAAGGAGCGACTGGAGTTCATCCTGGCCGCCCACCGCCCCATCTGCAAGATCCCGTCCGAGATGGGGCCTTCCTCGCCCCAGCCTTCCAGGCTGACCGAACCGGCAGTGACCAACAGCACGGCCACTGCTGTTTCCACATCTGCTTCCATCTTCTCCACCCCATCTGTGGACCTCCTGACCTCCACCGTAAAGATCTCCGACCTGGACCCCTCACTGGAGGCCTCCCTGGAGCTCCTGACCAAGGCCGAGCTGGAGACGGCACGCTCCGTTCCGGACGTGGACCTGTCCAGCTCGCTGTACGCTCAGGACTGGGAGCCCCTGTATGCGCCGGCCAGCCTGGACCTGGAGCCCCTTTGCACACCCGTGGTTACCTGCACGCCCGCCTCCACCACCTACACGTCTTCCTTCGTCTTCTCCTATCCGGAAGGAGAGGTCTTCCCCACCTGCGGCCAGCTCCAGCGCCGCGGCAGCAGCAGCAACGAGCAGTCGTCCGATTCCCTCAACTCCCCCACCCTGCTGACCTTATGAGGGCGCCGGTCTGCTGATCTCTTCGTCCCCACCGCCGAATGATCTGACTACTTGACACAGTGTTGTAATGGACAGTAAACACAATACTGGACCCCCGGCCACTATACACCTCATTAACACTGACCTTAACAGTGCAGGGCTCAGAACTGACTCCACTAAGCAATCTCTGCTTCACAGTAACTGCGTATGTCTTGCCTTTCGAGTATGTAGCAGGTTTAAGCATGGTTGAGTTATCTCTTGTTTCTAGATAGGTAGTTATTACATTATGCGGATATAGCGTGTAGTTATTTGAGTTTACTGGTGCTACATACCTGTATAACGTGGTCTGAGCAATAGACAACTGACCCTTCATGTTTGTGTGACTTGTGCATCTTCTTTATTAAACCGTGGTTTAACCATTATGAGGAAATGGTCTAATGTCAGAGTACCAAGTTTTCTGTGAAAACGTATTTTAATTTATGGATTTTTATTTTTGTACTGGAATGTGAATGCGAACCGGACACGGTTTGCCCAGCTAGGAATAAACCTATTGAACGTACGTGCATGTGTCTTGACTCTCTCTGCCTCTTGGGCGCCTCCTGACCTGACCTTTCGTCAGCTTTCCAAACACCCCGGCTGACGATCCGGACCTTGCTAGCAGAAGCAGGTTATGAAATTCAGAGCTCTGATACGTCACAGATGACGGTCTGATAAAAACCAGAGCTTTCTGGAACTTTCCTGACCGTGCCGTGCTGGGAAAATGAGGCAGCCCTGTTGCTAAATGCTTTTGGTTTGTGTGCAGCGGAGTCGGGCTTTCCTTTTCCAGCCGGCCTACCCTTCAGCCAGTTCCTCGCTGCGGCGGAAAGAAAACTGATACCTTGAACGTGCGTCTTATCAAGCAGAACAGACGGAGAGTGGAAAAAAACACCATCCGGGTCTGAAGTCAGACGCCCTCAGCATAAACTCTGATCTCTTATCAGCACCCACCAGCTGAGGGTTTCTAATTCACTCCTGTGTATCTTTAGACGGAATCACGGTCTACAATCAGACGAGCCGTAAAAACAGCGTTGAGCTACTTAACATGCTTTACATAGACCCGGTCAGGGCTCCTGCCTTTAGCGTAAACTTCCTACCAGGAATGACGAGTGGGTCTATGGTGTCAGTCGGACTAACCTCGGAGCACACGGAGGATAAACAGGCACTGATCTGTAGATGTATCAGTCCGGGTTCTTCTGCTCCAGCGTTCCGGCGCCAGGTTTATTTTCCATAAACAACATGTGTTGGGAATCTGCTACGTTAAGCACACTTTGTTTATACTGAACACTAAACAGCCTGTAGCTTCACCAGCGCTGGACCAAGAGCACAGCCTTCATAAGCTCAGAACCGAGAGCCCTGGTACTGACCCGTACCTACCAGTCCGTAACCCCTCCACCAGCACCAGCACCAGCACCAGCTGGGACTGGACTGGGCATGTACTGGACGAGGTTCTGGATGTAGCTACATCAGTGTTCAGACACTCTCACACCAGAGAACTGGTCAGGTGGTCCAGATTTGGTGGATGCCTTCCCTGGCACAGTTCCGAGGAGGATTCCCTGTAGACTGGGATTGTATCCACTGCTGGTAGACCCGTATGACCGTACGCTTCCACACACCTGCAGATTCAGCTACTTCCTTCACACTATGGTCTTTGGCCACGCCCACATGCAGTCCCTCCTTTTAGCCAATCATTAACATCTGCTCTGGAGCCATTTTCCACACATGGAACGAGACATTCCCTGCACTGTAGCACCTCTTCCCAATCTATGGATCCCGTCATTAATGATGTGCTTAAATATAAAACATGCACACATCATCACAGTCACTAAATATAACACAAATAAACAAATATCAAATAATTAATAGATTTTCCATCATCAACATTCCATATTACACTCAGAGGACACGTGTAGGTTCACTGATGGTTCAGAGAGTCAATAGAATGTCTATGTGTGTGTTCTAGACATGGAGAACCCTGGTTCTCATCACCACCACTGTACAGAACACCTGAACCACCTCACACCAGACCAATTACACTCCAAACGCTGAGTTATGGAGGGGGCTTTACCCGGCAGTGTGATCCCCCTAAGGTTTCCTTCGGCTCATGTGTTCTCTGAGCCCAGATCTATAAGAACACTAGACTCAGCCCTGGATGGAATTCCTCCCTCTAGTTTTGGTTGCATGATTTCTGAGTTTCCACCAAATCACTGAAAAATCCCAGTTTGAGGGTTAGAGGAGGATAATTCCTCGGAATAGCGAAGACCTGGAGTTGTTATATGGTTATTACAGGTACGTAAGGCCAGCCAGTACGATATTCCTCATTACCAGCTGGAATTTTATTTGCGTAGGAAGTTTATGAGGCTGTCCAGCAGTTTGAGGTGTTATCAGTTTGAGGTGTTATCAGTTTGAGGTGTTATCAGTTCCAGTGAAAAGCTCTTCCGACAGCGAACTGCTTGCTTCAGCAACATGGTGTTTAAAAAGGGTGTTATCTGAAACGTCATCCGCTGGAGCAATATGACACCATCACGAGATAAAGAGACTGATCTTGAGAAACTCAGGACTGATTGACCAGCTCATTAGGAGATAAAGGGTTAACCCACGCTGAGAGCTTCCTTCTATCGCCCAGGTACAGGAGTCTGCAGACTCGGCTGGCCTAACTCGGCCACTTCCTCTGGCTGGGTTTCCTCCGAGCTGAGCAGATTACCCAATGATACTGCAGAGGAAACGTGTGTGTGCTAATGTGCGTAAGAGCCAGGCGGTGACGCAACCACGTCATGAAATGCTGAGCGGCCATTACGCTGCGGTCACTTCCTTCCTTTCCGCAATCTCGCAGCGGAGAGAGAGACACGCCCTCGCAGAGCAAGCCGAGATGCACGCAGACGGGGAGTGGCTCAGCAGCTGTTACCCAACACCAATAACTCCAGAGCGCTGACCTGATTCCACCGTACAGTGACCGCACCTGCCCTTTACACACCTCAGTGGGAACACAGGTGCTTCACTGGTGGCCAGAAAAGAGAAACCAAAAGCCAGAGAAGGGAAAGTAAAGATCGGCCACAGGTCAGCAGGAGAAACAAAACCGTGCTCAAACAGAAACTATAAAATTCCTAGATCCGTCAAGTGGTTTAGGAGACACGTAGGCCTTTCCCAGATCATAGACTCTGCCAGTTCTGTACGGCACCTGGAACTGCAGGACAGACGGCTTTCGTCCACCACACACATCCCTTCCTGAAGCTGTTCACACGTTCGTCCTCTCATAAAGGACTGATCGTGTCCCTAAAATTCCAACCTGGAGCATTCCCTAAGGGTGCTTACTGTGCTGGGGCGGCTGAAGAAGACTGGGTTCCACCAAAGTGTCCTTCACACCCCATCCTGAGGAACTGTCCACCCTGGATAATCCCGCCCAGCAAACTTCAGGCTCCAGAGATGGACCTGAGTTAATCAGCTCAGTGTAGGCGAAGAGACTCTAGTGTCTCTCAGTCCACCAGTCTTTAATAGAAGCTCATTCATTAGTCTGACACTGACGTCTATTAGAATCATCACTGAAGGAGAACAGGTTCCGTTAGCTAGAACCAAGCTCTGTCCAACAGCTACAAACAAAGTGACCGCTGTGCCCTGGTAGATGGACATGGGAAGATTTGTCTCTAATGCAGTGGAGACAATACGGCCACGAAAGCATCTCACACCAGCGGGGTCGTTCGTGGCGTGCTGAGGATCTGAGGGTCTGTGTGCTTCAGAGATCACTCTAAAGACATTCCACATGATTCTCAAATCAGAGAATCAAATACGGCTCTGAGACGAGGACCAGTGACGAGACACACAGTGAGAGAGTGAACACACAGCATAACTACACCCCACTACACAAAATATGAGAGAAGGGGGGAGAGAGACAGAGACAGAGAAACAGAGAGAAACAGAGAGAGAGAGAGAGAGAGACAGAGACAGAGAAACAGAGAGAAACAGAGAGAGAGAGAGAGAGAGAGACAGAGAGAGAGAGAGAGAGAGAGAGAGGTAGACAGACAGACAGAGAAAGGTATTGGTAGAAAGGTTAGAAAGGCAGAGAAAGAGAGAATTAGTAGAGAGAAGGACATAGAGAGAGAGAGAGAGAGAGAGAGGTAGACAGACAGACAGAGAAAGGTAGAGAGAGAGAGAGACAGAGACAAGAGACAGACAGACAGAGAGAGAGAGAGAGAGAGAGAGGTAGACAGACAGACAGAGAAAGGTAGAGAGAGAGAGACAGGTAAGAGTCACTAGTAGCCCTGCAGCGGCGCTGACGTGAAATCATCACACAGACGTGAAATAACTCTCCCTCTATTAATACCGCTGGCAGGCCTGGAGGGAGAGAGGGAGCGGGGGAGAGAGAGAGGGATAACGAGGGTGCAGAAAATAGCAGCTGCTCCTTTTAACATCAGCATCAACGGCAGTAAAATTAGACTCGGCGTGTGACGCCAGCCTGCGTCGGTGCAGCGGCCCAGGGGAGGGAGCTGAAAGGGGGAAAGGGGGAGGAAAAGAGAAAACCCTGGCTAAAGATAGACCGGAGAGAGAAGCAGATCTGAGAGAGGAGGAGAGAGGGAGAACAGGAGGGAGAGGGGAGCAGGCAGACAGCTGCTGAGACCAAGCAGCGGCAAAAATGGCGGAGATCCAAGAAGAAGAGCTCAGTGAACGGAGGAGATACGCGGCTCAGGGCTGCAGCCAAGGCCTCACCACCCTCCAGCTCCGGGGGGATACACACGAGTGTCTGAGAGAGATGTGAGGTGCCAGTCCACCAGCATCTCACCTTACCTGAATCACAGTTCATCTATCAGCTTATTAAACACACACCCTCGTATCTACACTCCCTGTCCACTCTCAGCTCCGCTGACCATACAGGACACTCTGTAGGTGTACAGGTCCAGACTGTAGTCCATCTGTTTCTCTGTGTACTGTATTACCCTGTTCTTCAATGGTCAGGACCCCCACAGGACCCCCACAGAGCGAGTATGATGTGGGTGGTGGATCATTCTCAGCACTGCAGTGACACTGACACTGGTGGTGGTGGTGTGTTAGTGTGTGTGGTGCTGGTGTGAGTGGATCAGACACAGCAGTGCTGCTGGACACCTCAGTGGACTGAGAATCGTCCACCAACCAGAACTATCCAGCCAGCAGCGTCCTGAGGGGCAGCGTCCTGTGGGGCAGCGTCCTATGGGGCAGCGTCCTATGGGCAGCGTTCTGTGGGCAGCGTCCTGTGGGCAACTTCCTGTGGGCCGCAGCCTGTGGGCAGCATCCTGTGGGTAGCGTCATGTGGAGAGTGTCATGTGGACAGTGTCCTGTGGGCAACATCCTGTGGGTAGCGTCATGTGGACAGTGTCCTGTGGGCAACTTCCTGTGGACAGCGTCCTGTGGGAGACATCCTGTGGGCAGTGTCCTGTGTCCACTGATGAAGGACTAGAGGATGACCAACTGTGCTTCATCATCTGTACCATCATGTGCAGCAGCAGATGAGCTATCGTCTCTGACTGTCCATCTACAAGGTGGACCAGCAAGGTAGGAGTGTCTAATAGAGTGGACAGTGAGTGGACACAGTGTCTAAACCAGCAGCACTGCTGTGTCTGATCCACTCACACCAGCACCACACACACTAACACACCACCACCACGTCAGTGTCACTGCAGTGCTGAGAATGAACCACCCAGTGGCTGGTGGGTGTGCATGTGTCCATCCAACTATGGCACCTTGTATGTATATGTACTGTACGTATATAAGCTGCTGTGCTGTGTTTGATGAAACGGGCTTCATCTCGCTGGTCTCACTTCGTGTGTGTCTAGTAAACGATACAGCCATTGTTAGAAGTTCAGTCTGACTTCTGTGAATTTTCAAGGAAACTGAGTGTGCATATTGCCCGGGAAACAGGGCAAGTCGATTCCTGTCGATAGGTTTTTCTTCCTCCTCCGCTATCCTGCAAGTGGCCTCTCTCATGACGTTGGTGTTACGCGCTGCTGAGCTGCAAGGGGAAGTGAACGAGGGAGTGCTGAACATTCGCATCGCCCGTGGTTCCCTACGTAATATGCTAAACTGGGAAAGGGAAAGCTTGTTTCTGTGGAATGGTGTGCTCCCACCTCTGTGGTCGTGCAGGTGACCTGGTGAGTGAGTGGGAGGGGAGGAGGGTGTGTTAAACCGCAGTGAGACAGAACTGGGAGGGACAGGGGTCATGGTTTCACCACGTTCTCTGGTCCTCTATGATTGTACAACCCAGGAAGTTTCAAACACACTTGTGGTGCTGAATCTCTGTGGTGTCACCCAATCCTGAGTGCTCGCCTCGGTAGCCACCTGGAGGCTACCAAAACAACCAAGCTAGCATTAGTGTACCTATTAGCTCAGTCGTCAGCCTGAACGAGCTCCAATATCTTAAGCAAGGTAGCAAGCGTGCTAACTCCAAGTGGTAGCTTGTCCAGCTAAAGTCATTATACCTGTTTGAGGAATCTGTTCTCTTTAGGGGAATGGATACTACATTATACAGCCACAGCAGTAACGTTTACTCTCCTAGCAGTAACGTTAACCTTCCTAGCAGTAACGTTACCTTTCCTAGCAGTAACGTTACCTTTCCCAGCAGTAACGTTACCTTTCCTAGCAGTAACGTTACCTTTCCCAGCAGTAACGTTACCTTTCCTAGCAGTAACGTTACCTTTCCCAGCAGTAACGTTACCTTTCCTAGCAGTAACGTTACCTTTCCCAGCAGTAACGTTACCTTTCCTAGCAGTAACGCTATCTTTCTTAGCAGTAACGCTATCTTTCCTAGCAGTAACATTATCTTTCCTAGCAGTAACACTATCTTTCCTAGCAGTAACGTTACCTTTCCTAGCAGTAATGTTAACCTTTCTAGCAGTAACGTTACCTTTCCTAGCAGTAACTTTATCTTTCCTAGCAGTAACATTATCTTTCCTAGCAGTAACGTTACCTTTCCTAGCAGTAACGTTACCTGTCGTCTAGCACCAGAACACCTATCTTTTCCTTGCAGGTAAACGTTTACCTTCTTCCTAGGCAGTAACGCTATCTTTCTTAGCAGTAACATTATCTTTCCTAGCAGTAACATTATCTTTCCTAGCAGTTACTGACCTATCTTTCCTAGCATTACGCTATCTATTTTCCTAGCCAGATATAACGCTATGTTCTTTCCTAGGCATTAACGCTGAATCATTTTCCTAGCAGTAACTTATCTTATCTAGCAGTAACCGCTAGCAGTATACCTAGCATGATAACCGCTTCTTTTCCTAGCAGTAACTTTCCTAGCAGTAACACTATCTTTCCTCCTAGCAGTAACGTACTACCTTTACCTAGCAGGATACAATTTATACTTACCTACAGTAACCTTAAATCTGATTCCTAGGCATAATCACTATTCCTCTCCTTAGCAGTGAACGTTATTGTTCTCTTTTTGCCACCAGTGTTGATTCCGTAGCTTAATTACATTTTAACTCCACCCTGCTAAGCATTACCAGCCCAGACCAGTTGTCAATTCCTGGTTTCTGGTATGCATGTGTTGTACTCTCTGCTCAGATACCTGCTTTAGGCATCATGGTTGCTGGTTTTGTTTCGGTGAGATTACAGAAGCCCCAGCTGCTGCAGTAGTTGGTGCAATGTTTACACAACGATAGCTCGTGATTGAAGTTGTCTTCACATTTATCCACCACATTTGTGGGGATAGAGCAAGTGGTCACTTCACCCTCCTCATGGAGAATCTGCTTTGCGCACCTAGCACTGGTCGTGGACTTGCCCCACCCCTGACTTCGAGTAATGCACCCAAACCAGCTGGTAAAGACCCTCCTGGAAGCAGGTGTGGCAGAGGGGTAGATTCTCCACGCCCGTACACAGAACAGACTCATAACTCAGTGGTTTTAGCGTCATACCCATGTACACTGTGGAGGACGGTGTTTTGGGCACGATGACTAACAACATGAGCCCCCCTCTTTTCACCCAGGGTGGATTATTAGTTGCTGGAGTGGCTTCTTAGTCTAATGCACAGGATTTCTGATTTATTAAGTCTAATGAACAGGATGTCCCTGATTTTATTAGTCTAATGAAACAGATGTCTTGATTATTCTAGTCTACATGAACAAGGTTTGTCTGATTTACTTGAGCACTGCTTTAATATAAACAGTAACGACACGGGTCGCAAAGCCTGGCTGTGGTTATGGTAACAGTAGCACCCGCCCAGGGAGTGGGTTTTGAGTTGTGAGGGTGGTTCGTTATTTCTTGAGTAACTAATGGAGGTGTAGCTGGACCCAGCGGTTCATCGAAACACACATATAGGACACTATCACTGACTATCTAACCCTCCGAGATGAAGCTTAAACGACGTGTCTTCTGATGTGTGTAGGGAATGTTGATGATGAAAATTCTGAAAACCTGGAAATACTAAGTTCTCTGGGGGACTGTTTTGACCTCACAGCGCCCCTGACCAGCATGTATCCCTCCACCATTGAATGGAGTTTAAAAGGCTGAGAATCTTCTCCACACTATCATAACAGCGTCCTCCAGCATCATCAGTCAGCCGTATCAGACCACCTCATGTAGGAGTCATTTCTGGGAGGGAGCTTTTTAGAGGGTGAGACGTCTGGTTACCTTTCACAGGGCCAAATAGGGAAGAGGACTGAACACCTGTATCTATAAAACTATACGTATTTATGTCGTTGGTTTAAAATAGAATCTTTAGCTAAATGATGCAGTGCATTATGGGTATCTTGTGATGAGGTTAGAAGGTCCTTCCCTCACTGAGGCCAGGTTACTGCGACACTTTAGCACCTGGTTACATGTTTTAAACGTGACGACGTAAACTGGAAAAGTCGAATTACCTGGGATCCACTACGGCACATCCACCTGGCTGCACACACTGCACGAGCGATGCATTTTTGGATGTGTGAGATTGTGCTCTATATGATAGCTAATTTTTTAAAACAAAAAAAAACCTGTAAGTAGAAGTATTTATATTAGTGTTAGAAAAACAAGAATCTACCAACATATAACTGAATAAAATTAAATAATGCTAGGTAAAAAATTTAATTGAGTTATATAATAAATAAATTCGTAGTTACCTGCGATTATTTTAATTAGCTATTAGCTAATACACCTGGGCTACTTGAGTATTTTCAGTACTCATTTATTAAAATAATGATGTTTATTGTGTAATTTACTGTAAATCAATCACCTAATATATGTGAACATACCGGGCTTGTTTACACTGAAGCAGGCGCGATTTTGAAGTTGCCATGCCGATATTGAATGACTTCTGAACGCTCCAATGAGAGGAGCGCTCGTCAGACAAAAACTACTAGGGCCAGTCCCAGCGTCAGGACACGGAAGCTTTCAGCCCAATAGTGGCGCAGGGAGGCAGGGACCCTGTCCCGAGTACAGGTGGAAGGCGGAAAACTACACCCGAACTCGGGCTAGCCGTTCGCAGTGCAGGCAGACGCGCTGAATCCCGCCTTTTCTTCTCTGACCTCCTCCCCCCTCCTTCATCTCCCTTCCCTTCTCTCTTCCTTCCTGACCCATGTTATGCTACCCCCGAGCGGGGCCCCCCCCTCTCATATCCCCCCCCCAATTAAATATGTAGAATACATACTGAAATGCGTTACTTTCCAACCCAAGTCGCCAGGCACTGAACATGTGTAAGGACTGTTGCCAGCTGTAACATTGTAACTACGCGGTAAGATAAATAGGATGAAACAGAAACAACAGCGTATTAAAACATACAGACTATACATACTCGGACAACGCCAAGACAACGGTAAAATAAAATGAGGGAAGCTGAGAGACATAAGAGACAGTAAGGCCACTGATGACCATGTGCACTCGCAGGAATTAGATGGTAGTTTACTGAAGTGGGTATGGACGGTGCAGTTATAACAGCAGGGCAGGTGGAGAAGCGTTAAGGCGATGAGTGCAGAACAGTAGGGTGTAGATTTGCATATGGATAGTAGGGAGCAGTATCTTTGGCAGGGACCAGTCACAATGCCAGTGTTCGGATCTTTTTTTGTTTTTTTTATTGTATTTTTTTATATTTTTCAGAAGTGTGTCATGTGAACTACATCAGCTTTTTAGTCAAACGTTGCATGGTTGCCTTATCTCTGTGAAAGGATACGATTCAGCTCTGTATCAGCGCTGATAAACACTAACCTGCTCACCAATTCTCCTTTCAACCATCATTTTCATTGAAGTGGGCAGTGCAGAGGGTTGGAGATTGTTGCACCCTTGTGGCCTCTCGCACAACCAATATAACCGACTTCAGATAAGTTCAATGGCTTCCACGAGCTACGTTTCTAGAAACGGTTATATTTACTGCTGGGCACAGAGGAGGCGGAGGTGGTATTGGGTGAAAGGGGTAAGGGGTGAGTCCTTGTGTTGCTTTTGCCAATGCTTCCAGTGATCGGACGGCCATGGGCTATACCCATAGTGTGTAAGGTGGGTGCTGATTCATGATGTGGGACTGTTCTCGTAAGCCCAGTACTGGGGACAATGAGAGATTGCCAGAATCTATCAACCACAGTAATGACCCAGACAGTACAGCCAGACCGGGTTTTTTGGAAAACCTGAGGTTCAGTACAGGGTCTAGCCAGTGGGAAGATGACCCTCCCAGATCATCCTCACTTGGTGTTCTCGTGGGCTTACAGCTGTTGGGTCATAATCCCGTAGGTCGCCTCTGTGACGTGTCTGAGGAGCTGCTTACTGTATCAGGTATGTGAAAAGGATTGTGCCAGCTATAGCATATATTAACCACAGCCATTGATGTCCCTCCAGGCCCCTGAAGTATGCATCTCTTGCTTCTTTACCATTTATTTATTAATTTGATTTTATGTATTATATATATATATACTATATATGATATACACCACACATTTTTATTTTTTTTCTTTTTTTTTTTATTGTTTTTTTGTATGCTCAGATGCATGGTCTGATTACTTGCACCTATCAATTAAATTCCTGAAACATATTTTGTAAATGCTTATGATTCAAGACATAAAGTGCAGAGTGAAGACCTCATGTTGGGAGTAGATCTACACGTGATTTGATATATATTATTATATATCTCATATTTTCTAGGTCTGAGTTGGATTCATGCCATGGCTCAGTTTAACTGTGATCTAGCCCACGATGTCTTTGGGGAAGGTCCCAATATTCTCCCTGACTATAGTCCTTTTCAGATTTCTCTGGTCCGGCTGCGTTCCGTCCTGCAAGCCTTCTGTTTCAGGAACTGCTGTCTATGAGCATCGCAAAACCCCCCGCATGATGCCATCTAAACCCCGGCCACCGCTGAATTACTGGGGAAAACAAACAAAAACAACAAACAAAGACAGGTTACAAGGAACTTGGCTTATTGTTACGGAGATATCCTCTCAAATGTCAAACCGAATGCATTCACTGCCCAGGCTGACCTGTCAAAAGTATTTATGATCTGTTATTGTTTGGAACGATACGTTAGTCGATTTTTGTTAAAATTTTGAATCAAATAAAAAATAGTTTGTTTTTAAACGGGTGAAGTTTTTTTTTCCTTGTGTGCGTTCAGTCTGCGGACTGCGACGATTCATAAAGCCTCGGCCGAGCTTGGTATTAGGATACCAAGTGTAGATTCAAGCTGTGCAAACACATGACGATCAACACCAGCAGCAGGTCTAAGTAGTCAAGGCAAGGTCGAGTAATTCTTATCATGGTCTGTAGTTTACGCATACCATGCCTCTGATCTGGAGTTCCCTCACCAGAGGAATTTTCTGTGCAATGCATTTTCAGTGGAAACAAAGTCACCTGGATTGGTTTCTATGAGCAAATGCTACGTCTAGAGACGCGGCTGTGTCAGGCTGTTTGCAGTGCTGGTGTTGGGAAATGAACAACTGTCGAAACACAGTGTCTCTCAGTGGTTCCACAGTACGTTGTTATTATATGTAAGCTGCCTCGTGCCTGGGACTTCGTTGGACGACAGTCTAAGTCCTACTTGTTAACTTCAGTCATACTGCACACCTACCTCTGGGTGCGTACGTCAACATGTGGGTTTAACTATGATGGCTAACTTTGTGTAGTAGACGTGTGGTCTTACGGATGGTCCCCCGTAAAGAAATGGGAGTTGATAAGTTCTTCTATAAAACCAGCAGACCAGCTGAAGTTTGTGTACTTCATTGCGTACCAGTGTATTGAAGAAGGGGCAACCCTGGCGTTAACAGATATGTGTAGTTCCATCAGCTAGAGAGAAATGTTGTGTCAGTCGTTTGGAGTCACCCTGTGTAAACTGTGAACGGAGAGTGAAAGTAAGCCCAATTTGTGAGATTTTTCCCCTTAATAGATCAGACGTCAGCCCAAGCGGGTGTGCAGGTACAGAGGAATCCTAAAATAGTAAGAGTTAAGGATGCTCTACAGGGCAGCTTGCCTTGCTAATGCTTCAGTTTGTTAAAATTCACTGTAGACTGCTTGTGTGCTTTATGACAACTGTTAGTCTAGAAAAATGAATA
This sequence comes from Prochilodus magdalenae, assembly GCA_024036415.1. NCBI lineage: Eukaryota > Metazoa > Chordata > Actinopteri > Characiformes > Prochilodontidae > Prochilodus > Prochilodus magdalenae. The sequence continues at coordinate 38,249 of JAMWET010001177.1, forward strand.
ACAGCAGGTGACCCACCCAACAGCCGTACAGTTTAAACCACTCCCTGTCCAATGTATAGCTCACTGACCGTATAGGAGCGCCTGCCAGCTCTACAGTTACAGACTGTTGTCCAATGTGTCTCTGTATACTGTATTACCTGTTCTTCAATGGTCAGGACCCCCACATGACCCCACAGAGCAGGTATGAGTGGGTGGGGGATTCATTCTCAGCACTGCAGTGACACTGACGTGGGGGTGATTGTGTTAGTGTGTGTGGTGCTGGTGTGAGTGATCAGACACAAGCAGTGCTGCTTGGAGTGTTTACACCTGTGTCCACTCACTGTCCACTCTATAGACACCTCCTACCTTGCTGGTCCACTTGTAGCTTTTTTTTGACAGTCAGAGACGATAGCTCATTGCTGCCTGCACGCACTGTGCAGGTTCATCCTCTAGTCCTTCACCA
>JAMWET010001178.1:0-21845 GCA_024036415.1 Prochilodus magdalenae
TGGCTTCTGTATGTAAGCTTTGTTATCTGTGTGGAGGAACAGAAACTGATTCTGTTTCTATATAGAACATTTAGGATATATGATAATCCACAAGGATAAGGACGGATGCAAGATCAAAGAACAAATCAGTTGAAATTCCCAAAACTGCCTTCAAGATTTTAAAAGCAGCCTTAAAAAACATGAATTTAAAAGATACTAGATAAAATGTGGTCGCCAATCCTACACAACCACACTAGGAAGAATCGGGTCAGGCCCCACCAACACTTACACCCCACCATCAGAATAAACAGCACTCTTAATCTCAGAGAGAGAGGAGAACATCAAGCTCCACTTTAGCTGCTTCAGACGGTAGGACATGCCACTGCGTGTTTCTGTCCATCCGTCCACTCTGAGAAGACACCTCAGCACTATGACCCTTCTCGATGGAGAAACAGAGGAAGAAGAGGAAGGAGGAGGAGCCCGTTGTGCAGTTACAGTGTTACAGTGCACCATCATCAGACCCATAACTGATACGGAGCTGCTCCGGCCGCTACGGCAGGACTGGGGCTTTATCACCGTCTCATAACTGGGAAGCCCAGAGGGCCGGCCGTGCTGCATGCTCCGCCTCGGGTGTACGGTGCTCTGCGCCGGAGTGAGTGGATAAAGAGCCGAGTTGTCTGTAGAGTGAGTGTGCGCGGGTACATAACCAGCACACAGCACGAGCCAATCGCTCGGCCTATGCTCTCTCTCACACCACACACACACTCACATACACACAAACACACACATGCACACAAACACACACATGCACACAAACACAAGCACACACACAGACACACACACACACACACACTCACACACACACACACACACACATACACATACACACACACACACACTGCAGATCACACACTCACACACTCACATACACGCACACAAACACAACCACACACACACACACACACTCACATACACACAAACACACACATGCACACAAACACACACATGCACACAAACACAAGCACACACACAGACACACACACACACACTCACACACATACACACACACACACATACACACACACAGACACACCCCCCCACACACGCATGCATGCATTCACAAACACACCCACACATACACAAACACCTATGCACACATGGATAGATGGACACACAGCAGACCAGGAGAAAGGACAGAGGAAGAGAGAGAGATTGTATATATATATTTGCGCGGGTGTATTTCAGCCTGGACCAGCACCCTGCACTGGACCGAAGACACAACGGAGAGATGTGCAGGAGCCCTCTGTGCAGCACCATGACGAGGAGAGACAGCCAGCAGGAATACTGTCACCGGTGACTAATCTGCAGATATCAGCAGGACATGACTTAACAACCGCCGCCAGTGTCCCAGCGTGCCCAGCGTACCGCGCCGAGTGCATACTGGTACTGGATCTGAAAACCCTCGGGTTACCAACTCCTACAGCCACAAACTGCCTTCCACAGGGAGCTACCAATATTTAGGGTCTCCTCTCAGTGGTTCCACCTCATGCTCTTAGAGAACCCAGAGTCTATGGTATCCTCTCAGTGCGTTCCTCCTCCATATGCTGAGAGAACGTACTGTACAGCACGAAAGACCCCTGTAGTGAATGGAGCTGGATGTTACGCTATAATCCAGGCGGTGGTGTAATTAACCGAAGCCGCTCCAAATCATAGACTGCCCGAAATGCGACCACACTTGAACTCGACCCGAGGACAGACTCTGGGTAAATAAGACTGACTCTCGAACCTGCGGCCCAGCTGAAACCTGCGTGGTTTCCCATTTGGTACTCCTTGTCTCATTCTCATTTAAAAATTATCAGTTCCTTCAGCCCTTGTTTGCCTTGTATGCCCATGGTGATGCCACAGGCACCGTAGGGAGATGCCAAGTGCAGAGCCAGAGCAGGGCATTGTCGGGAACACTCTTGGTCACCATGTTCTGCTAATACGGTAGGCTTTTGATCAGACGACAGCCACGCACGGGATCTCGTGCGGAATTGTGTACTGTATTTATGATAGATAGCCTGAAGTTATAGAGGCTACTTTACCAGAGCTGGCATTCTACACGGAAGCACATCAATGGGGAATTCCGGAAAGGTTAGAGCGAGGCATCACACATGCACACTCACTCTCCCTGACTGGAAACGGGGTGTAATGGGAAAAATGAATAGAAAACACAGCGGGGAGCGACAGGAGCCGTCTCCCGCTTCTCTCCTCGAGGGAAGCCCCAGCCCCGATCAATACAGGTCAAATCAGGTGCTGCACGGAGGAGCTTACAAATCCGATTCGCCCAGATAGTTCACCTGGACCAGAAACCCTGAACAGAGAACTCGGACCAGCACCCTAGCATGACACGACTGGATCCCCCCCCCCCCCCGTACCTTCATTGGACGCCCTGGACCCGCACCCGCATGGACGACCTGGACCAGTACCCTGCAATGGGACGACCTGCAGGACCAGCACCCTCGCATGGCACAGACCTGGACCCAGCACCCTGCATGGACGAACTGTACCAGCACCCTGCATGGACGACCTGGACCAGCACCCTGCATGGACGACCTGGACCAGCACCCTGCATGGACGACCTGGACCAGCACCCTGCATGGACGACCTGGACCAGCACCCTGCATGGACGACCTGGACCAGCACCCTGCATGGACGACCTGGACCAGCACCCTGCATGGACGACCTGTACCAGCACCCTGCATGGACGACCTGGACCAGCACCCTGCATGGACGACCTGGAACCAGCCAACACACCTGTAGCCACTCAATAGTGCCCTTGTCCTTCTGGGTTGTACGGAGGTGCTAGAGCCACCCCGACCCTCATTGGCCAGAGAGCAGAAAAACTCCTAGTGGGCACCAGAAGCACCAATCATCACAGGTGATAGATACATAGAACCACATTCACACCTCGGGGACAATTCAGCATCTCCAGCTCACCTGACTGCATGTCTTTGGACTGTGGAAGGAAACCGGAGCACCCTGATAAGGAAACCCACACGGGGAGAACATGCACACAGAGAGAACCCTGGCAGCCCTGCTGAGGAGCTAAACCCAGGCCCTTCTTCGGTGCTACCAGCTGCACCACCCTTCTCCTCTTAAGCGTCGGCTAAATGAATGAAGGTGACGATAATCACAGCAGAACGAGTTTAGGATCCATGATGTATCAGCACTGCGGCCTCTGGTCCGTCAGCTCTATTATCTCGTCACGTTTACTCCACCCTGACTCCAGCAGAATAGAAATGAGACCAGTGAAAGTGCTTACACAGAGTTTTCTCCACCACCGCACCGCATTGATCTCCCGGTCTGAGCCCTGCTTTACCTCATCTGCACCGCGTAACTCACCCGAACCTCACTGCACCCACAACCTTGACACAGAGACGCCACTGTATTAGACGAGCTCTAGCAGTTCAGCTCAGCTCTGTGACCTCCTGAGGCCACACTAGAAGCCGGTTCAGGAGACCTTGTGACGGCCTCATCCTGTTAGCATTCTTCATTCTCCTGCGGTAGGCTTCCCCATCTTACCACTAAACCAAATGTGTCACACATCAACAAACGCCCTTTACAGGTGGGTGGAAAAATAAACACCCTGGAGGTGCTGCATTATGGGATCATTGTTTGTTTCAGGCTGCAAATACTTACATTAAAAGTGACTGCTTAAAGAAATAAAGCTGATAGTGGTATTTCGTATTTGGTATTTTTGCCTTAAACTGGTCAAACAACTATAGCGTGAAAAATCCATCCTTGTTTATGGTGTGGGTCTACACAAACCCTAAACAATGAGTGGAGGAACGATCTGGACAAGCACAGTCACCTCCTTTAACGTTCACAGACTCTTTCCTAGCTTGTATGAGGCAACCCATTCATATAAGGGTTAAACACCAAGGCATTAAGGGGGTTAAACACCAATGCATATGAGGTTAAACACTGATGCATATAGGGGTTAAACACCCATGCATATAAGAGTTAAACACCCATGCATATGAGGTTAAACACCCATGCATATAAGGGTTAAACACCCATGCATATGAGGTTAAACACCCATGCATATAAGGGTTAAACACCCATGCATTTAGGGGTTTAACACTCATGAATATAAGGGTTAAACACCAATGCATATAAGGGTTAAACACCCATGCATTTAGGGGTTTAACACTCATGAATATAAGGGTTAAACACCAATGCATATAAGGGTTAAATGCCAATGCATTTAGGGGTTAAACACCCATGCATATAAGGGTTAAACACCCATGCAAATAAGGGTTAAACACCCATGCAAATAAGGGTTAAACACCCATGCATATAAGGGTTAAACACCAAGGCAAATAAGGGTTAAACACCCATGCATATAAGGGTTAAACACCCATGCAAATAAGGGTTAAACACCAAGGCATTTAGGGGTTAAACACCCATGCATATAAGGGTTAAACACCCATGCAAATAAGGGTTAAACACCCATGCATATTAGGGTTAAACACCCATGCAAATAAGGATTAAACACCAAGGCATTTAGGGGTTAAACACCCATGCATATAAGGGTTAAACACCCATGCATATAAGGATTAAACACCAAGGCCTTTAGGGGTAAAATGCATGTAGGTGTTTAACACCCATGTAAAATATCTCAAGTTTCTCAAGTTTTTGTAAATATTTTATTATATAAACACTGGGCTCAATTAGCCATTTACACTACACCCCTCCTACATGTGTAGGTCCCTCTACATGGTGCTAACCCCTACATGCGTGTGTGTTTAGCCCTTATATGCATTAACTGCTTTACCCAGCGTCATGTGACTCGTTAGTGTCACAAGGTCTCAGGTGTGAATGGGGAGCAGGTGTGTTAAATGTGGTGTCCTCGCTCTCACACTCTCTCAAACTGCTCACTGGAAGTTCAACATGACACCTCACGGTAAGGACCTCTCTGAGGTTCTGAAATAAAGACGTGCTGCTCTACGTAAAGATGTTCTAGACTATAAGAAGAACCCACACCCTGAAACTGAGCTGAGCTGCAGCATGGTGGCCCAGACCACACAGAGGTCTAACAGGACCGGGTCCACTCAGAACAGGCCTCGCCATGGTCCACTAGAGAAGCTGGGTGCACATGCTCAGCGTCATATCCAGAGGCTGTCTTTTGGAAATAGACGTAGGAGTGCCTCCAGCCGAGGTTAAAGGGGTGGGGGTTAAACCTGTGTAGCCAGATGATGCACAAGAAAGACCACACGCAGTTTGCTAAGGACAAGGAGACTAAGGACATGGACTACTGGAACCACGTCCTGCGGTCTGATCAGACCAAGACAAACTTATCTGGTTCATATGGTGTCAAGCGTGTGGGGCGGTAACCAGGTAAGGAGTACTAAGACAGGGGTGTCTCGCCTACAGTCCAGCATGGTGTTGGAAGTGTCATGGTGTGGGGCTGCATGAGGGCTGCTGGCTGTGGGGGGCTACAGTTCATTAAGGGGACCGTGATTACCAACATGTACTGGGACATACTGAAGCAGAGCCTGAGCCCCTCCCGTCGGAATCTGGGCTGCAGGGCGATACTCCAACATGATAATGACCCTAAACACACCCCCAAGACCACCACTGCCTTGCTAAAGAACATGAGGGTACAGGTGCTGGACTGGCCAAGCATGTCTCCAGGCCTAAACCCTATTGAGCACCTGAGGCGCATCCTCAAATGGAAGGTGGAGGAGCGCAAGGTCTCATCCACCAGCTTCGTGATATTGTCAAGGACTCCAGTGGCAACCCGTGAAGCTCTGGTGAACTCCATGCCCAAGAGAGGTAAAGCAATTAATGCATATAAGGGCTAAACACACACGCATGTAGGGGTTAGCACTATGTAGAGGGACCTACACATGTAGGAGGGGTGTAGTGTAATGTTTAACACAGAGTAAACATCTGTTCACTTGCAGGGTAAACATCCAGCTTAAGGGCTTTATCAGTTAACCATGTGGACATTAAAATGTCTATACGTTTACAAAAAGAAGTCAGCAGTGCAGAAACTGTGACAGGACCGAGCGTAAAGGTGAATGTTATGGAACACACGACTCGCTATGATAAAGCTGATCTGCTGAATGAACACGTGCTGGTACGTCTGTCGTAGGCCTCTGTTAGAGCCTTCAGATGAAACAGTAGCAGCAGTACAGACGGTGCGGCTCTCTGTGTGTGTGGGGGGGCGGTCCAGGACTGGAGGCGTGCTTGGCTGCCCAACCAGCTTACTCCCACTTACAGGCAGCCATTCTCTCACAGTGCACTCACAATAAACAAGTTTATTTTGTGTAACTAAAACTTGAACGTTAGATTTTTTATCTTTTTTTTTTTTTTTTTTTTATTTCTCACTTTTTTTTTTTTTTTTTTAACCGTTACTACATCTGTACACGCTATTTGGGCTGCTGTTATTTTTTTTTTTTTTTCCTCAATGACGTTCCACGAGCCTTTAGCTCCAGTACCGGCAGTAGGCGTCCCTGTGTGCGGCTGGGATATGCTGTGTCATGCCACATCGCCATCACAGGACTAAGGCAGTGTAGAAAGGTCAGCAGGACAGCAGCTCTGAAGCAGGTGCTCCTTTATGTGCAGGGGGTGCTAGCTTCATGGTGTACTGGAGATACCCGGATGGTGTTCTACTCCAGTCAGAGGTTCTAGTGTACAGGTGGAGCTATCTTCATGGTGTACTGGAGATACCGGATGACGGTGTTCTATCTCCTCAAGTTCTAGAAGTTCTAGTGTACAGGTGGAGCTATCTTCATTGTGTACTTTATCCCATCATGCACCGCGGCCTCACCAGCTCCCAGCCTGCTCCACCCAGAGGAAATGGCAATGGGTAACACTGGGGGGCTAAACGCAGCCCACTCCGAGTATAACTGTGGGTGTAGTGGTTGTAGTGGGTGGTGTTCATCAGAATGAGCCTCAGAAAGTTAAATATACAGGTCTGAAGATTAATAAAAGATGAACTCGCTTTAGAGGATCAGTTTTAGAGTGAAATAGCCGAGGGGAGCTAACAGCTAGGCTAACTGTATCTCAGCAGCGTTAGCAGCAGCTAGCTCTAAACAGTGGATACAGTAATAACAGCTCTGAGGTAAATGTGAGGTAACTGGTCATGTGACTGTGTTAGTATACTACACTGTAGGTCAGAACCTGTTATTGTACTGTATACCACACACAGCGGGGGCGTATACAGTGTGCGGTACGTACTCCTGTAGTATACAGTGTGTGGTATAGTGGTGTACCATTTTGAACACAGCCAGTGCCTCCATCTGAGGTAACCATGTCATTAGGTACACCTGTTCAGCTGCTTGTTAACACAAACATCTAATCGGCCAATCACACGCGACGACCCAGCATCAGAGCTCAGAGGAATGGACTTTAGGTAACAGGTATGTCTCAGGTCATGACTACCACACTGTTCCTCATGACGATGCTAACTTCCGCTAGCGCCCTAATAGGGTTGCTAATGGTGTGTTAGCGGAAAGCTAACGGCAATGCACATAAGCATTCTTTGACATACAGCTGTTGCCACAATTTGGTATTCCTAACAATTAGCCAGAACCGGCCTAGACTACACTTCATATCACAGTCAGAGATGTATCTAGAACCTCCAATAAACTACACTGGTGCTGTTCTCACCTCTTAATGAAAATCAAAGCATGGATGGTTGATTCCTCTGTCACTTCCTAATGGTGTTTGTAGTAATCTAGGTCCTTCTGGATCGCTGTGTTCCTGGGAGTCATTCCCATTCATACACTTAGGGATGCAGCGGAAACCACTCGCGACTCCATAACAAGCATCAAGAACTAAGTAAGTGTTTCTTTACCGGGTAGAGTGTTTCCTCTGAGAATGTACTAAGGCTTCCCTAAAAGCGTTTTGAAGGTCGACCGCTTCTCTAAACAACCGTCCACAGAAGCATCTCCAAAGGACCCTTCTTGGCACGCTTCCAGGGGCTGCTGTCAATCAAATCCACTCTCTTTTCTTCTCCTGTACTAATGGAAAATCAGAAGGGAGGTCTCTGTAGATTTCAACGTCTCCATAAAGCACTGCCATCATCCTTTAAAAGCACACGCTGGCGGCTCCCTGAAAGACGCCTGGGACTGGAACTATTTAAAGAACGGTAGGCAGAATACGGATTTGGAGCGAAAGACACCGCGCAGTCCCTCCAACGCTACTCCGGTTATTTATAGAGAGGGGAGACTAACCGGGTACGAGTTTTCAGTCAGGTAATGCTCACAGTAGCGGTTTGAGTCTACGTTAAAGAGTAGCATCCCATTCATACCGCTCAGATCATAAAACCAACATCCGCCTGATGAGGCTGGCTGCATGATAAAAAGAGATCCTCGGCCATATTCCTATAGCGCAGCTAAGGTATCTTATAATTTCTCGATCTCTGAGGCCTGCATTTTAAGTTTATATATCACTTTTGCGTGTTTTTTCTGTACTTGGATTTAGGGTGTATTTCTGTCACATGACCTACTGTTTCCTAATTTACTACTGTCAGATTATATTTACTTTAATTTTATGTCACATACATAACGTGGCAGAAATGAGCTATTAAATAAAGTAAATAACAGCTCTAATGACCGTGAGTAAAAATTAGCTAACACACCACTATCACACACTACGCATACCACCACACACTACACATCACACACAACAGCTGCTTGATAAGGCACATAAGGCACATAGGCAAAAGCCATAATACACACACACACACACATAACACACACACACATCAACTACACACACATTATATACACACACATACATCACATGATACACCACTACACACAGCACACACACACACATCACGACACGTACACAGCTATACACACTCACTCACATCACACACACATTACACTACATATACACACACACGACACAGCACACACATAGCACACACACATCACTACATCACGCAGCTCATACACACACACACACACACATCACACTACTCTCTACACTCATGACACAGCAACATCACACACACACACACAATATCACACACTACCCACACACACACAGCAATACACACTATATAGCAGCGACACTACAGTCACACACAGCGACACAGCATATCAGCAACACACACACACACACACACACTACACACTCATACAGGCTACTTACACCCACACGACACTATCATAGCGCAGCACTCTATACACACACAGCACTGTATCACACACACTACATACACTACACACACTTCACAGTACAACTCTCACTCTCACCTAGGGACTGTGATTCGGGGTGATGCTATCTGTTCTAAGGGGCCCAGCTGTGCTCTGCCATGCCATCTGGTCATTCTGTCGTTCCAACAGCCAGCACGCCTGAGCAGATTAACACAAGACATGTATGTGCTGGCGTCATCACACACTGCATACATTCACACACACACGTCATACTATCACACACAGTATCAGCGTACCAGACGCACGAGACACTACTCACACCAGATAAGATCACAGTCACACACAGAACTACATCACACATAGGCACACACCACACACTACACACACTAATACACAACAGGCACAACTGCACTACTCTCAGGCTGCAGGGATCAGTAGTGATGCCTTCTGTTCTACGGCGCCAGCTGTGGCTCTCTCTGCGCATCTGCTACTGGCGATCAGCGCAGCAGCCCCTGACAGATAAGCACACTAGGCTGATCTTAGCTTGCGTCATCACAGGCACTACATAACATCTCCACAGCACGAGATCCGAACTCAGAATACACTACGACACAGACAGAAAGACACACAAGCAGCACTCAGCACACAGATACACCACTATTTGACCAATCACAGACATCATCATCTCTACACACAGCATTAAAAAAAAACACAGCCACACATACACACGCAGGCACTACACATTGGTTCCCAATCACAGGACAGTAGGTGATGCTTCGTGTTCTAAGCCCCAGCTGTGGCTCTCCTGCATCTGCACTCTCACAGCAAGCTACCCTGACAGTATTAACACACAGGCTGAGATCTGCTGCGTCTACAGCTACACGAGCAGCACACACATGCACACAGACACACTAGCACACCAGATACACATTCTACACACACACCCAGAAACCTAGACTACACACGATAGCGACACACACACTTACACACACACTCTGTAGGTCCTCTGAAGGTATAAAGTCCCCACAATGTGAGTATATACGCTGTGAACTGGGATGTAGTGTGATCATGCAATTGGCTTTGTGTAACCTTGGGGGCGGGAAATGGTGTAAGCTTACTCATGGATTATAGGTGTAGGTGTAGACTGTGGTAAAGGCTTGTAGTGTAAATCATAGTAATGGGTGCAGTGGTATACCATGAAATGGGTGTGAGTGTAAGTCCGATATGAAATGGTGGGTAGTGTATAACCGATGAAATGGGTGCCCTGCATTGATCCACCCATCAGTAATAAAACTACTTCCGATTTCATAATGACTTTTTCCATCATCCGTATATACCGGCCTGCAGTTCACTGATTCCCTACAACATCTGGATCACTGTGAACAGGGAGGGGACAACAGCATTGATTTGCAGTGGATATATGAAGATGAAAGTTACCCCTCACGCATAATACGGCTCACCTGTAGCGAGCTTCCTGCACGCTACCTCCCTCGCTTAATATTGGCTCTGTGAGAGCGTCCTACGTGTCCTCCCTTACTTTCTCCCACGCTTTAACAGGGGCCACTCCACCGTGCTCTCGCTCCTTCCTCGCGGGTGACGGCTCGCTCTCATCTCATCCCATCTCTCCTCGCCCTAGCCTCCTTCTTGCTTCTCTTCGCCAACAGGCATGTCTCCTTCTGCCTGCACCATTGTCGGCTAGTCTGGCTTCATTGCTGCCAGGGCTCAGCTGCTCTTCGATCCGTGTTTTGGGTTTATCCACCGGGTGGTCACCCTTCTGTGGGCAGAGGCCAAGGCCTTGTTAGTCCTTGGCAGGTAGCTGGGCTCTTGGTGTCGAAGGGCGACCTCCGGGTTGTGGATATTCTACTGCATTACGGCTTGCAGCTCGGCTCCGGGCCGGACTCTTCCATGGCTTGGATAGTCGCTTGCCGCATGAGCAGATGCGTCGGGAGCGTCCCTCGCGCCAGGGGCATGCACGGGTCACTTCCAAATGTCGTAGGCTCTCTCTCCGCGTTCTTGATCCGGGCCGCTTCAGCTGACTCCTCTCCTGCTAGCCGTTCTCGGGTTCTGTCCTCGGGTTTCTGTCTTTGCGCTCGGGCCTGTCATCTGATGCCCGGGTTCTTCGCCGATCAGCGCTCTGGGCAGCTGCTGCGTCTCCCTCCGTATGCCTCAGATGTACTTGACGATGGGAGCACCCAGGCGTTGACGAGCAATGTCGGCGCTTGTGCGCAGCTGGCTCAAATGATGCGTGCCTATAGCGAGCACGCGGCTGGCGATGGCACGGCCACAGCGCAAGAAGCCGCCTGGCAATCCGAGGTCATAAAGCCTCACGGGGCGTGGGGTCCGCGTAACAGCTCCCTTAACTCCTACCCTCGCCCCTACTCCCGCCGGCCCGCGTCTTGCTTCAGTTTTCGGTTACACATCCCATCCTCCTTCCTCCCTCCTTCTCGCTCGAAGCTGACCGCGCTGTCTCGTGCTCCTTCTCGTCGGCTTCTTTTGAACTTGCTCTCACAGCTGAGCACGCGGAAGCCTGGAGAGCTGTAGGCTGTCGCGCTGCTAATGCTTCTACTAGTGGAGTGTAATCCGCTCAAGGCGACTGACATGGCGGAGCTCCTGCTGACGCGTTTCGCCTTTTAAGCAGGCTCATGCTGCCCTCCGACGACACACCTCCCCTTCTCGTTCACTGCTCCTGCCCCTCCCTCTTCCCCATTCTGTCTGCAGTGGGCGGAGATAAACACAAAGGCAGAGAGAGAGTGAGAGAGAGAGAGAGCAGGAGAAGCACATCACAGAGAGATTACAGGGTCCCTATAAAGCACAGGCTCACATTTGGAGAGCGCTATGTGCCGCTTATGAAGATATTGTTAAAGCTCAGAGTACACTGATCTAATATCTCGTAAGTGGGGGCAGGTGGGCTTTGTCTTGTTGATGCTGGTTGCTAACGTGTGCTTGAAATGAGTAAAGGTCTACAGGAGGAACATAGGATGGAATAAACGCTACATAAAGGAGTGAGTGTGGTCAGTCGTGGTCTGTGGATTAGGTTTAGGATCTGCTACTGCTGAATGGAGGACTGGTCTGCATTTTTGTGTGTTCTGTTACACAGATGGGTGCGGTTAGGGGTTGACGGTGTAAAGAGGGACTACGCAGGTCTTCTGGACTGTGTAGACAACAAACTCGTCCATCTCGGGTGCTGACCACTATGGGTGGGGTGGGTGAGGTGTTTGTGGCTGCTCCACACAGTCGATTTCGTATGGCGTCGTCCCACCAGTACTTTAAAGCGGGACTCGTGCACTGAAGCTCTTGAACCGCGCTGCCATTCTGAGTCCCATCGCATGACAGTCTGGTACGACATCTCACTGGGCAGTCTTTGGTGACATGGTGACGTGGTGTATAGAGGACAGTCGGGGTAACTGTCCTGTGTGGGCATGTAGTCCCTGGCGTGAGTAGCAGGCGCGCCTGCCTAGCTTGTGGCTGTCACTTACGGAGGACTCATGGAGGAGACATCCAGCTGCTTTGCTGGAGGTCTGTAATGTGGTGTTGGGGTCTCAGTCTAAGCACTAGAGAATAAGAGCCCCGGCGGCCTTGTTGCTTACGATGTGCCTACTGTTCACATGTGAGGTTGAGCGTAAAACGCAGCTTGAATCATTAGTATGAAGTAGTACATAAACATTGTCGATCATTTTAAAGCGCTATTCCGATCATAAGCATGATGTACGGGAGGCATGCAATTCCATCTGTCCATAACAGTCTAGGGGTGACGCTAATAAAAGGCCCAAAAGCTCTGCCGTCGGCTAATCAGTGAGCGATTTGGCGGTCACTGCCGGGTGCTCTATTGTAAGACCTCATGCCTTAAGGCACACTCCTCGTCAGCTCATTTATAGGGGTGACGCGGTATGGTACGCCAAGCCAATTGCCAGACTACTTACATGAAACGCAGTCCGCATCGTGAAACCAGAATTATAAGGCTACAGGCTTGCCTGTACTGTTATTCAGTGTGGCTTAGGTACGCTCATGTATGGTTCGGACGCAACAGGAGGGGGCGCAGCGGTGAACATCATGACGGCTTAGATCAGAGGCGCTTTCTATATATGTCAAAGAGAAGGAAATCCCGCATTATCCATGCTAATGCTAATTTCCTGCTATGTGCTCCTGTTGGTTTCGAGGGGTGCCTGACAGGTGCCGTGACTCAGCACTGGCAGCCTTCTACGCAGCAGCTTCTACTCACCAGTGGTTTCGGAATGTCCAGCTTGTCGCGGCCATAAGGACACGTACTGCAGTTGGCCTGGAGGAGAGAGAAGCAAGTGCTGGGTCGTCCTCTTCCCTGTGGGTGGTTCTTTCCCGTGGCTGGTGGGGGGCGCGAGACTTCCTAGGAGGGCGAGTGGGAAGCTAACAACTAGCGCTCAGGTTTGGCTGCCCCTTGCTCTTAGTTGACGAGTCCACACCGTCGGCGCCAGGATTTGATCAAAGCATATTAGTCATTGTAGGTTGTGACCACCCGCCTTAGCTATGGGTTGGCCCCCGTCCGCGTAAATACGCAATTGTCCTTTTATCCTGCAATTACATGTTGCTCGTTCCGCGTAATAAACCAAGACGCAATTTGTTCTCGTATTTCCGTTCAAGGTCCGTTACACGCGTATGGGTCCACAACACATGAATGATCAAATCTCACTGGCGCTCTTCTGCTCGACTCTGTAATCTGCTGAGCACCGTGTTATGTCTTGCACACAGGAGACACAGAACGCTGTTAAGATTGGTTGCGGGGTAAAATGACCCGCCTGCTGCTACCGCTCTCTAACCATGGGCATTTTGCCTAGATGGAACCAAGACTCCCCCTCTAAGCTCCCTCACAGGAAGTTCTACAGGAGGTGGGTTCTGAATATGCTGCCTGATGTTCTGAAGCGCTGTTTATGATAGTGTGGAGAAGATCTCGCCTTAACTCCATTCATGGTGAGGGATACATGCTGCAGGCGCTGTGAGATCAAATAAGTCCCCCAAGGAACTTAGTATTTCGAGTTCCAGATTTTCATTCACCAACCTTCCATACACACCAGAAGACACGTGTAGTTCTAACGTTGGTTAGATAGTCCAATAAATGACTATGTGTGTGTTTTCTAGACATAGAAGAACCCGGTTCCCTATCACCACCACTGTACAGACCGGGTGGATCACATGGTGAATGTGTCTGGTCTTCCTGGTGTGCTTCACTGGGAGCCTCTGTTGTCCATTGATCAGCTCTTTGGATCCGGGTCAAAAGTCTGAATGCTTGATGAGAGTGAGTTTGGGTAATTACCCTTAACTATGTGAGCGTGCATATAGTGCGAGAGGAGGGCAGAGACTTTGTCTCTCGGCTCTCCTCTACTCAGTCTCCACCCTCTGCTGCCTGCCTTCTCCTCGTTCCCGTGTCCTCGCTGTTTCTGCCATGGAAGATCGACTTCGATCCAGCTACATGTCCTCTGAATAGGAGGCTGCAACGGCCGCCGTGCATGAATGTTCTTCTGCTTCCTCGGCCTGGCTGAGTGAGTGTTGGGGGTGTGTGTGTTGGGGGTTGTGGTGGTTTTGTCATGCTTCCTGCAGGACATGCTGAAAACTCATCCACCTGGTTTAGTGCTCTAGCAGCTGCTCTAGACCTGCACCAGACCCAGGTAAACCCATCGTGGAAGACATGCCTCAACACTGAAAAGTGTAAGGTATGAATATGAAATGGAACACGTGCTTATTAACGCTGATCATCTGAGAACTGTGTGGGTGTGGGCTAATGAGGAGCTTGATCGACAGCCCTCTGTCCAACACTCTAGCCTGCTCGCCTCTCATCAGCATTTAACAGCATATCCGCTTTAATGTAGAGATAACTGGACAAACACGCACTGCCAACAGACCCGCGACGATGGATAGGTATGAACAAATGGCTGGATGAAGCATGTGGCAATTAAGGGTGAATGGATGAAAGAAACAGTGTTGGGTGATGGTAAAGAATAAGGGATGAAGGAACAGTGCTGGTTAATGGATGACGGGTGAAGCAACAGTGTTTTTTTTTTGTTGGGTGATGTTAAAGAATCTCAGGGTGAAGAACATGTTTGGTGATGCTGGGAGGAATGAGGGGTGAGGAACATGTTGGTGATGCACGATGACTGAAGGGGTGAAGTAACAGTGTTGGTGAGGATGGGGAATACGGGATGATGGAACAGTGTTGGTTGATTGCCTGGAGGACTGAGGGGTGAAGTATACAGTGTTGGTGATGGAATAAGGGATGAAGGAACAGTGGCTGGTGATGGATGGAGACTGAAGGGGTGAGTACATGTTGGTGATGATGGGAGGATAAGGGATGAAGGAACAGTGTTGGTGTGCATGGAGGATGAAGGGGTGAGGACAGTTTTTGGTGATGGATGAAGTGAATGAAAGGAACAGTGCTGGTGGGATGTGGAATAAGGGTGGAAGGAACGTGGTGGTGATGCTGTAGGACTGGGGTGAGGACAGTTTGTGATGGATGGAGGAAGAAGGGATGAGGAACAGTGTTGGTGATGCATGGAGACATTGAGGGTGAGGAACAGTGTTTTGGTGATGGGCTTAAGGGATGAAGGAACAGTGTTTGGTGATTGATGAAGGAATGAGTTGTGAAGTAACAGTGTTAGTGATGGTGAAGACAATGAAAGGGGTGAATGAACGTGTTGGTGATGCATGTAGGCTGAAGGTTGCAGGAACGTGTTGGTGATGATGATGATGAATTGAACAGTGTTTGGTGATGGAATGAGGAATGAAGGGTGAAGCAACGTGTTGGTGATGACATTGAGGAATGAGTGGTTAGGAAACAGTGTGTGTGATGGATGAAGTGATGAAGGAACAGTGGTGGGTGATTGGATGGAGGAATGAGGGGTGGAGGCACATTGTTGGTGATGCATGGAGGATGAAGGGGTGAAGGACACAGTGTTGGTAATGGAGAGTGATGAAGGAACAGTCTTGTGGATGGATTAAGGAATGCAGGGGTGACGGGAACAGGCTGGTGGATTGATAAAGGATGAAAGTGATTAAGGACAGTGTGGTGATGATAAGAATGAAGGGATTAATGAACAGTGTTGGGTGATGGAGGAGGAATGAAGGGATTAAGGACAGTGTTGGTGATGATGGAGGAATTGAAAGGATAAAGGGCCTGCTGGTGATGGATAAGGAATGAGGGGTGCGAACAGTGTTGGTGATGGTGAGGCTGAAGGGTGAAGGACAGTGTTGTTATTGGATGAAGGGATGAAGGGGTTGAGGGAACAGTGTTTTGTGGATTGGTGAAGGTATGAATGGTGACGATGCAGCCAGAGACGAGGGGTCTAGCTTTGCTAGCTTGTTTGGTTTAGCTGGTTAGCGCTAGCTCGCTAATCCTCTTTGTGAACGGCCTGTGGTGGCGGGGCCAGAGGCCTCAGGTTGTGACCCTGTATTAGGAGTCAGGGGTCAGTACTTGATCAGTGGAACAGTGGTAGGGTGTACTCGGTACACCGGTATGTACACCCCCAGGTTTCGGTTTCTCCGGGGCTTTCAGGCGGACATTTGTGGCCCATCATGATGCCCCGTCCCTCCTGCAGAACTTTGGCTTTCAGTCCACGAGCACTGTAATCATACAGCCACAGTCTGATAACCTGCGGTTCACAACGGCACCTGCAGTAAGATAACAATCATATCAGGAGGTTTGGACCCCAGGCGGTACGGAGTCTAATGAATACCTGTGTCTGAGTGTTACTGTGTGTGTTTGGTCAGTGTAGACTGACTGTAACTGATTGTTTACTCTGTGTGTGCTGGTCATTGTAGACCGCCTGTAATCTGAGTGTTACTGTAGTGGTGTTGGTCAGTGTAAGACTGACTGTAACGAGTGTTAGTGGTGTGTTGGTCAGTGTAGACCGACTGTATCCTGAGTGTTACTGTGTGTGTTTGGTCATTGTAGACCGACTGTAACTGAGTGTTACTGTGTGTGTTGGTCAGTGTAGACTGACTGTAACTGAGTGTTACTGTGTGTGTTGGTCAGTGTAGACTGACTGTAACTGAGTGTTACTGTGTGTGTTGTTCAGTGTAGACTGACTGTATCTGAGTGTTACTGTGTATTTGCTGGTCAGTGTAGACTGACTGTAACTGAGTGTTACTGTGTGTGTTGGTCAGTGTAGACTGACTGTAACTGAGTGTTACTGTGTGTGTTTGGTCCTGTAGACTGGACTGTAAACTGATGTATACTGTGTGTTTTGGTCGTGTAGACTGACTGTAACTGAGTGATACTGTGTGTGTTGGTCAGTGTAGACTGACTGTACCGAGTGTTACTCTGTGTGTGCTTGGTCAGTGTAGACTGCTTTAACTGAGTGTTTTACTGTGTGTGTGTTGGTTCGTCCGAGACTGCTGTATCTGAGGTGTTACTGTGTGGTTGGGTCAGTGTATACGACTGTACTGAGGTTACTGTGTGTGTGGTCGTGTAGACTGGACTGTAACTGAGTGGGGGTTTTTTACTGTGTTTGGGTTGTCAGTGTAGGCCTGACTGTAACTGAGTGTTTACTGTGTGTTGGTCAGTTAGACTTGACTGTAACCGAGTTGTTAACTGTGTGTGTTGTTTCAGTGTAGACTGATGTAACCAAGTGTTACTGTGTGTGCTGGTCAGTGTAGAACTGACTGTAACCGAGTGTTAACTGTGTTTGTTGGGTCAGTGTAGACCGACCTGTAACCGAGTGTTACTGTGTGGTGTATGGTCACAAGTGTAGACCGACTGTAACTGATTTGTATAACTGTGTGTGTTGGTCAGTGTAGACTGACTGTAACTGAGTGGTACTGTGTGTGTTGGTCATGTAGACTGGACTGTAACTGAGTTGTTACTGTGTGTGTTGGTCATTGTAAGACTGACTTGTAACTGTTGGTCTGTTGTGTGTTGGTCAGTGTAGACGGACTGTAACTGAGTGTTACTGTGTGTGTTCTGGTCATTGTAGACTGACTGTGAACCGGTGGTTACTGTGTTTGTTGGTCAGTGTAGACCGACTGTAACCGAGTGTTACTGGTGTGTTGGTCAGTGTAGACTGACTGTACTGAGTGTTACTGTGTGTGTTTGGTCAGTGTAGACTGACTGTACCGATTGTTTACTTTACTGTGTGCATTGGTCCATTGTAGACTGACTGTAACTGAAGTTTTACTGTGTGTGTTGGTCAGTGTAGACTGACCTGTATACTAGTGTTTACTGTGTGGGTGTTGGTCAGTGTAGACTGACTGTAACTGAGTGTGGTTTGGTCCAGTGTAGCCCGCTGCTATCTGGTGTTACTGTGTGTGTTGGTCAGTGGTAAGACTGACTGACTGAGTGTTCTTGTGTGTGTTTGGTCAGTTGTAACCGCTGTTATCTGAGTGTTACTGTGTGTGTTGGTCAGTGCAGACCGACTGTATCTGAGTGTTACTGTGTGTGTTGGTCAGTGTAGACTGACTGACTGTTGTTGTGTCTCTGTGGTCTCTCCTCAGCTCCCACCTGCATCCTGCTGTTTATTTACCTCTTCTTCCTCGTTTTCTGTTTTTGATCAGTGTGCTGACGCCACCTGGTGGTTTATAGACTTGGACACACCGTCAACGGGGGTGGAAAGTCCCCCTGCCTGCCAGCTGGTCTCTTCTCTCTGGAACTACATGAGAGATTACTTCCCCTAATGCAGGTAAAACAACTCACTGGACATAACTCACCTGACAGAACTCACCTGGACAGAACTCACCTGGACAAACACACGCCAGAACGCCCCGGCACAGAACGCACCGACAAAGAACACACCCGCCACGGAACACACCCGTCAAAACACAACCCGCACAGAACACTAACCCGCACAGAACACACCCGCCCAAGAACATCACGCCCACGACGCACCCGAACGAACACACCCGCACAGAACACACCTGCACAGAAGCACCCGCAACAGACTCACCTTCACAGACACATACCTGCATCAGAACACACCTGGACAAAACACAACGCCTCACAGAACACACCCCACAGAACACACACCGCACAGAACGCACCCGCTCTCAGAACCACCTGCACAGAATGTGCATTGAATTGCTTGGTGCAATATTGGGGATCTGTGTGGTTTCTCTCTCTCTGAGGCTTCCCAATCTTTCATGTTAGTGGTACCAGCTGCTGGAATGGCTTTCGAAAGTCAGGTACAGAGATAAGGCCCGTCCCTGCTTGCACCACATGTGCGGTCGAGTGTGGTACTTGAATCATTAACCTGTCTCACCATGTCAAACCTGCACACCAAGTTTCACTCCTGTCAGCTGATTACGTCTGGGGGCAACCTCTCTCTCTCTCTCTCTCTCTCTCTCTCTCTCTCTTTCCCTCTCCCTCTCTCCCTCTCTCTTTCTCTCTCTCTCTGTCCTCTCTCTCTCTCTCTCTCTCTCTCTGTCATAGCCTCTCTCTCTCCCTCTCTCCTCTCTCTCTCTGTCCTCATCTCTCTCTCTAAAATCTCTCTCTCTGCCACTCTCCTCTCGCTCTCTCGTCCAGAAATCTCGGGTCTCTCCATCTCTCTCTCGCGTCTCTCTCTTCTCTCTCTCTCTCTGTCAATCTCCTCTCTTTCTCTGTCATCCCTCTCCTCTCTCTGTCATCCTCTCCTCTGCTGAGGTAGACTGAGCCACACCAACACAACACTTGCCATCTAGTGCCCAGCAGTCTGATATACGCTCTGAGTATCACATATACAGTCAGTGTGCTCAGTCGCTGTCCGTTGAGGCCGATTTGATAAGGTTTGAGATGCCTTTGAAAACACCGAGCTGCAACCATGACTGGATTCACTTGATTTTGGTTTTAGAATGTGGTGTTGTGTTGGGTGGTGTGAGGGTTCTCTATATCTAGAACACACATATAGGCACTTTTAGTTACTATCTAACCACCAGTAAACCTACACTGTCTTCTGAGTGTGGTTGGAATGTTGATGATGAAATCCTGGAAAACCTGGAATACTAAGTCTCTTTGGGGGACTTTTGACGCTCGACAGCGCCCTGCAGCATGTATCCCTCCACTGAATGGAGTTTTAAGACTGAGATCTTTCTCCTACTATCATAAACAGCGTCTCAGACTACAGGCAAAGCGTATTCAGAACCACTCATGTAGGAACTTCCTGTTAGGGAGCTTTTAGAGGGGGACATCTGGTTACCTTCACGCACCACTGTGAAGAATCGTGACACCCAACCTCTGATCGCTCTGTTTACATCTGTTTCATTATTATACTTTATGAATGTCTTTATGACCCTGTATATCTATAAACCTGGACTAAAGTACTTAGCCATACCCAACACAGAGCAGCACCTTGAGGTGCACCATTGTCTGTACTTTAGTCCATGTTCTAGATACGGTGAGACGAGACCAGGTAAACAAGACTGTTAGAGACACAGACAAGCAAACTAATACATCATTACTACTTATAATGAACTTTACAAGGAGAGAGATACAAGAGACAAACAAGAGGGTCCAAATATCCAATAATAATATAATAATAATAGACCATAATAACAATAATAATAATAATAATAATAATAATAATAATATAATAATAATAATATAATAGTAATAATAGTAATGATAATATAATTATTATAATAATAATAATGATACATACAAATGTAAATAGTGTCAATATTAACATCAATTAAATATAAATTTAAGAATTATTTATTATATATAATAATATAATATTAGATATGTTTAACACATTTAAAATCTGTAGATAAATTTTTTTTATAAAGTGCTTACCAAAGATGCTAATGTGGGATGCTTTAGCCCAGCATTTGGAACCATGCTAATTGGGTGGCTACAAGCATCCAGTACATTTAGCCGTCGTACCTCCATGCTAAACCGCTAGCACGACAAGCATTTAGCGTCAAGTGGGGGGAAATGATGGGATTTTTGCGGCTCAGAATCACCTAACATGAGTCCAGACGATTGTTTCAAATTAGCGGTTTTGTTATAATGGTTCCTCGTCGTCTTCGTGTGGAACTTTCCCCGTTAGAAATAGTCCCCCTCAGCAACCCGGCTGCAGAGGAGCGAGAAACAACGAGCGAGAAAACACGGAGCGAGAAAACACGGAGCGAGAAAACAACGGAGAGAGAAACACGAGCGAGAAAACCACGAGAGAGAAACACGGAGAGAGAAGCAGGTGCTAAACCCAGTCATATTGATACAGCTCAAGTCTCAAAGTACAGCTGGCTGAACCTGGCTTTCGTTTCTGGCCTGATCTGGGCAAGCAACAACTGCGCTAACGATTCCCGTTAACTGTTGATCCGTTTTAATCCCATCCTGTTATCCCGGAACAGTTCCAACTCTGGGAATGTCGGTGTTTCCTCCCATGAGCCCTGCTCACTATCCAGTCACGTCCACCACATTCCTACAGGAATAGCTCAGACTTTGACTCGGTCATTCCAGAACATTAGCTTTGTTCTTCCTTTTCACGGTTTTTCCCTGGTAGACCATCTATTGCTGTAGGGCCGTTGTCCTGCGGCGGGACCCACGTTCTCCTGAGACCCAGCTCACAGACAGATGTCCTGTATTTTTCTGCTGGTATAATCCTAGAATTCATTGCTCCGTCATTGCTGGTGATCCATACCGGTGCCAGATGCAGCACAGAAGGCCCAAACCATGAAACTACCACCGACGCATGTTTCCAGATAGGAGAAAGGTTCTTGCAGTGTTCTCCTTTCTGTCCTGTTTGGTCTCTCCGCCACCACAGCTAAAAAAAA
>JAMWET010001179.1:0-30000 GCA_024036415.1 Prochilodus magdalenae
TTAAGTTCGGATCTTGAGTTCCCCCTGTACACGCTTCAGGCTCTGTCCAGTTTCCAATCTTTGAACGCCCCTCTTCTTTTTGTTGAGGATGTTCCTTGACGTCCCACTGGTAATCCAGGGCTTGTTTGTTTGGGGAAGCAGCGTTACAGTCTTTTGTGGGAACAGCAACATCCATACAAAAATTCAGGTAGTCCGTAACACAGTGCGTCACCCCCTCAATGTCCTCTCCGTGTGGGTGCAGCAGCACGCTCCAATCAGTGGTATCATAGCAGTCCTTCAGGGCTTCTTCTGCTTCAGGAGACCAAACTCTGAATGAGCGTGTGGTAGTGGGCTGCCTCAGTACCAGTGGTTTGTACTGAGGCTGTAGGAAAACCAGGTTGTGGTCTGATTTCCCCAGCGGTGGTAGCGGGGTAGCCCTGTATGCATCCCTCACGTTAGCATACAGCAGGTCGATGGTCCTGTTTTTCCTGGTGGGACAGTCCACAAACTGGAAAAAGGCAGGCAGGGTGGAGCCCAGCGTAGCGTGATTAAAGTCACCAGAAATCACATAGAAGGCGTCAGGGTGTTGTGTCTGTAGCGCTGCGACGGTGGAGTGAATGACGTCACACGCCGCCTGCACTTCCGCCCGAGGCGGAATGTAAACACAGACAACAATGGCGTGTGAGAGCTCCCGCGGCATGTAATATGGACGGAGGCTCACCGCTAACAGTTCAATGTCCCGACAGCAGATCACCTCCTTCACGTTTACATGTCCAGGGTTGCACCATCTGGTGTTAATAAAAAGTGCGAGTCCCCCACCTTTGCGCTTCCCGCTTAGCGTCGGGTCCCTGTCCGCCCTCACTGTAGAGAATCCAGGTAGCTCCACGTTAGCATCCGGAGTGTCGGGGGTGAGCCAAGTCTCGGTGAAACAAAACAGACTACACTCCCTGTAGAGCCTCTGATTCTTCACCAGACATGCCAGCTCATCGGTTTTGTTGGTCAGCGAGTTGACATTCCCCATAACCACCGACGGAACCGAGGGTTTGTATCTCCACCGCTTCTCCGTCTTCCTAGCCTTTAGCTTAGCTCCAGCCCTGCAGCCTCGATACTTTCGCCTTAGTTCCGCCGGTATTGTTTGGACCACGCCACCTCGTCCCATGGGTCGGAGGGCCAGCAGTTGTTCGCGGGAATAAACACGATATTCCGCGCTGTCCCGCATATTAACGATAAAAATATCCTTAGGATATAGATAAGATACACACCCGACGTGTGTAGAAGCAAAAAGACAAATAAATAAAGGTAGAAAAACTAGAAAAACACACAATACGGACGGAGCTACTGGAACAGGCAGCCACTCGCGTCGGCGCCGGAAGAATATGAACGAAGGAGCCCACCTCAGCAAAGAAAAAACCTCATGCTGCTTCAGACCTCAGCTAAACTACATGGTGAAAATGCTGCAGCGCAGATGTCTGTTCAACAGCCAGGTCACCAGTCCTATCAGAGTGTAACAGCCAAGACATTAAACTTATTCACAGCCTCACCTCCTGATGCAAAGCCACCTATGACCTCCCATTCACCAGTGCACCAACCTACCATGGACAACAGTGTGCAGAACTGCAGGAATCAGGGTGAAATGCCATCAAGTGAAATCAGTGACCATGAGTTTGTTGAATTGGGTCCACGTCACTCGTCCCGAGGACAAGCCACTTGGAATTTACAACAGCACACTAGCACTGCGCAGAAAGAACCATGCAGCTTCAACGAACCACCCTACAATATTAACCAGATTAGCAGTGAATACAAGCCTCCCCACCCGTATCAAGCGCATTCAGTCCCTATGTACAACACTAGCCCACCCAGTGCAGCGGCTACAACTGACCTAGGGAAGTACCTGATACGACGTGAGTTGGTGAGTTCAGGCCTGCTGAAGTTTGATGACAAGCCGGAGAACTACTGGGCCTGGAAGGCATCTTTCCACAGCTCAACTGAAGACTTAATGCTCTCTGCTAGAGAGGAACTTGATCTGCTGTGCAAATGGCTTGGGCCATCATCATCTGAGCAAGCTAGAAGAATCAGAGCGGTACACATTCACAATCCACCTTCAGGCCTCAGGATGCTGTGGCAGAGACTGGAAGATGTTTATGGCTCACCAGAGGTGATTGAGAACGCCCTCCTCAAAAAAGTAGAAGATTTCCCCAAAATCTCAGTCAGGGATAATCACAAGCTAAGGGAACTTGGAGACATTCTGATGGAGCTTGAAGCAGCTAAGGTGGATGGGTACTTGCCTGGCCTGTCCTATCTTAACACTTCCCGCGGAGTCAGCCCCATAGTCCAGAAACTCCCGCACACCCTACAAGAAAAGTGGATAACTGTTGGATCACGTTACAAAGAACAACACAGAATTCCATACCCACCGTTCTCAGTCTTCGTAAACTTCGTTTGTGAACAAGCGAAAACACGCAATGACCCCAGCTTTGCCAGTATAACAGGATCATGGTGCGTAGCCAAGACAGAAAGGAGTAGCCTAACCAGTAACCAGTTGAGAACATCAGTCGCAGTGAAAAAGACTGAAGTTTCAGCCGACAGCAATGGCGGTGGCAGCGTCACAGCAACTCATGGTGACCCTGAAAAACAATGCCCGCTACATAACAAGCCACATCCACTGAGAAAGTGCCGCGGCTTCAGAAACAAAACACTGGATGAAAGAAAAGCATACCTGAAAGAAAAACACATCTGTTTCAGGTGCTGTGCGTCATCTACCCATGTTGCCAAAGACTGTGACAAGCCTGTGCAATGCAAGGAGTGCAACAGTAACAAACACCTTTCAGCGCTGCATCCAGGGCCTGCCCCATGGAAAGCTGAGGTGCAACAGGCTGGTACAGACCATGGCGGGGAGCAGCGACAGGAAGTGGAGGCTGTCCCATCAGTGAATCCTAAATGCACAAAGGTCTGCGGCAATGTTAACACCTCAAAGTCATGCTCCAAAATCTGTCTTGTACTTGTGTATCCTGCAGGGCAAAGAGACAGAGCTCTGAAGACTTATGCAGTTCTTGATGAGCAAAGCAACAGGTCACTGTGCAGAACAGAGTTCTTTGAGCACTTCAGCATTAAAGGAGAAGGATCAACATACACTCTAAAGACATGTTCGGGGGTGTTTGAGAACGCAGGACGACGTGCCAGCAACTTCATTGTGGAATCGCTAGATGGCAGCATACAAATTCCGTTGCCTACCTTGATTGAATGCGACATGCTGCCAGACGATAGGTCTGAAATACCATCGCCAGAGGTAGCCAGACATCATCCTCATCTTGAGCACCTGGTGGATAAAATCCCAGCTGTAGACCCAGATGCATCTATCCTGCTCCTCCTTGGGCGGGACTTGATCCAGGTGCACAAGGTACGAGAACAGTGTAATGGCCCTCACAGCTCGCCATTCGCCCAGCGGCTCGACCTTGGATGGGTGATCATTGGAGACGTGTGCCTGGGAAGAACTCACAGGACAACCAGTGTCAGCGTCTTCAGAACCAGTGTGCTGGTGAGTGGGCGCCACTCTATTCTTAGCCCATGCACCAGTGGCCTAATCGTAAAGGAGAAGATTGACAGCCCTGAGCCTCCTCACAGCTTCCCAAGTGTCTCTGCACTCAGTCCCAGTAACAGTGTAGACCGCCTGAGCAGAAGTGTGTTTCAAAGAACACAGCATGATGACAAGCTTGGCATGTCTATTGAAGATGAGCTTTTCCTTGACCTCATGGACAGAGAGGTTTACATGGATGAAGCAAACTGCTGGGTAGCACCTCTGCCTTTCAGGCCAAATAGACCACGTCTACCCAACAACATACGACACGCCAAAAATCGCCTCATGTCCCTGTGCCGCATGCTGGAAAAGAAACAAGGCATGAAAGAACACTTCTTCAAGTTCATGCAATCAATGTTTGATTCAGACCAAGCAGAGCCTGCTCCAGCGCTGACATCACAACAAGAATGCTGGTATTTACCGATCTTCGGTGTCTATCACCCACAGAAAAAAGACCAGATCCGTGTGGTGTTTGACTCTAGCGCCAAGCACGAGGGCCTTTCCCTCAATGATGTTCTTCTCCGAGGGCCTGATATGAACAATACCCTACTGGGAGTCCTCATGCGCTTCCGCAAAGAGCCCATAGCTGTGACGGCGGATATTCAGCAGATGTTTTACTACTTCATTGTCCAGGAAGAACATCGTGATTTTCTGAGATTTTTGTGGTTTGAAGATAACAACCCAAGCAAGCAGATCACTGAATACCGCATGAAAGTGCATGTATTTGGAAATTCTCCCTCCCCTGCGGTAGCCATATACGGCCTGAGAAAAGCAGCCCTGCATGGCGAGAAAGAACATGGGTCTGAACCTAAACAATTCATCATGAGGAACTTTTTTACGTTGACGATGGGCTTTCCTCTTTTCCCACTGAAGACGAAGCCATCTCGGTCCTGAAGAGAACACAGGAAATGTTAGCAGAGTCGAGCATCAAGTTGCACAAAATAGCATCCAACAGCCGGGCTGTGATGGATGCCTTTCCCCCTGAAGAGAGGGCCAAAAACCTAGTGAATTTGGAGTTAACAATAGACCCCCTGCCACTACAACGGAGTCTAGGCCTTACATGGAACCTGCAGTCTGACACTTTCGCCTTCTGCGTGTCCAGAGAACAGAAGCCATTCACTAGAAGAGGAATCTTGTCTACTGTCAATGGCCTTTATGATCCCTTGGGATACGTGTCACCTGTAACAATCCAAGGGAAGGCTCTGGTCAGGGAGCTGTCTACTGAACAGGCTGAATGGGATGATCCCCTACCCGCGTTGAAGGAAGAACAGTGGAGACGGTGGACTGACTCACTCTGTGAGCTTGAACAGCTTCAGATAGACAGAACCTATGTGCCTATTTCTCTGCGCTCTGCAAGACACAGAGAACTTTGTGTCTTCTCTGATGCGTCCACTATGGCCATATCTGCAGTGGCCTATCTTAAAGCAACAGACATGGAGGGAAACAGTCATGTTGGATTTCTCATGGGTAAGTCAAAACTAGCACCACACCCTCCGCACACCATCCCACGATTGGAACTTTGTGCTGCTGTCTTGGCCACTGAAATGGCAGACTTGATCACTGACGAACTGTACATAGACATTCACAAGATCACATTCTACACAGACAGTCGGATTGTTTTGGGCTACATCTATAACTCAAGCAGAAGATTTTATGTATATGTAGCCAACAGAGTTGCTCGCATCAGGAGGTCCACAAGCCCTGAGCAGTGGCACTTTGTCAGCACAGAACATAACCCTGCAGACCATGGGACCCGCTCAGTGCCAGCAGCTGTGTTGAAAGACACCAACTGGCTTAAAGGTCCAGCTTTCTTGTACAGAGACACCTGCTCACAAACAGAGACATTTGCGCTTATAGACCCAGATGCAGATGAAGATGTACGCCCACAACCGGTTACAGCTTTCACAACCAATGCCTCTGAAAGGGAGTTGGGATCACATCGATTTGAGCGCTTCTCCAGTTGGAGGACACTCAGTAGGGCTATAGCCAAGCTCATACACAAGGTCAAATCCTCTCTGAAAAGTACAAACAGCAAGACGGATGCACTGACACAAGCAAAACTGGTAATAATAAGAAATGCTCAACATGTATTTGCAGAAGAGTGTAAATGTCTTTCCAGGGGTGATGTCATCCCAAAGTCCAGTCCTCTGAGGAAGCTGAACCCCTTTGTTGATGCAGATGGCCTGCTGAGAGTTGGAGGCCGCATCTCTTTGGCTGACATACCCTGGGAGGAGAAACACCCACCATTGTCCCCAAGAAGCACCACATAGCTACCTTACTGGTAAGACATTACCACGAACAGGTTGCTCATCAGGGCAGGCATCTTACATTAGGTGCTGTCCGTTCTGCTGGTCTGTGGCTGATTGGAGGCAAAAGACTGGTGTCCAGCATCATACATACATGTGTGATCTGTAACAAGTTAAGAGGGAGAATGGAAGAACAAAAAATGTCAAACTTACCTGCTGAACGACTCAACCCAGGTCCTCCGTTCACGAACGTAGGTGTCGACGTATTTGGCCCATGGATCATCAGTGCAAGACGAACTCGAGGTGGCATTGCAGAAAATAAACGCTGGGCGGTCATCTTCACCTGCCAACTTTCAAGAGCTGTGCACACTGAAGTGCTTGAATCTCTGTCATCCTCAAGCTTTGTAAATGCATTGAGAAGATTTACAGCTGTCCGTGGTCCTGTTCATCTCTTCCGCTCGGACAGAGGAACGAACTTTGTTGGGGCATGCAAGGAGCTTAAAATAAACTCTGAAGACCCTGAATTGACAACATATCTTCAAGACAGAGGCAGCACATGGACATTCAACCCTCCCCACTCCTCACACATGGGTGGAGTGTGGGAGAGGATGATAGGTGTTGCTCGTAGAATACTGGATGCCCTACTGCTTAAGAAAAAGGCCCTCCATCTGACTCATGAGGTTCTGGTCACGCTCATGTCCGAAGTCATGGCCATCATGAACGCCAGACCTCTAGTTCCTGTCTCTTCTGATCCAGACATGCCCACTGTTCTGACACCTTCTATGCTCTTGACACAGAAGATTGATCCAGTGCTGTCACCCCCAGGAGAGCACAACCTCAAAGACCTCTACAGCAAGCAGTGGAAGCAGGTCCAGGCTCTGGCTGATGCCTTCTGGAAACGCTGGCGTCAAGAGTATCTGGTGTCACTACAACCAAGGCGGAAGTGGCATGTGGACAAGCCAAACCTGGCAGAAGGAGATGTTGTGCTTCTTAAAGACACACAAGTCAAGAGAAACGAGTGGCCTGTTGGAGTGGTGGTGAACGCCATTCCCAGCAAAGACTCTAAGGTCCGCAAAGTGGATGTAAAGGTAGTCCGTCAGGGCACCCAGAAGGTTTATTCTAGGCCTGTCTCAGAGGTTATTTTACTTGTAAAAGGGGAATAGTGTTATAAGGCATTATAACAGGCGGGGAGTGTGATGTTCTGTTGCTAAAACATTGGGCAAAGGGAGACCCCTAGTGGTCAGGATTTGGCGCAGTGGAGTTTTTGTTTGTGCCTTTCGTGTTGCCGTAGTTTGTTCGGGCTGTGTGGGGAAGCTAGACAGTCATTTTTTCTCATTCTGTTTTTGTGTGGCAAGGAAAACATTTGCCTTTTTACAGTGAGTCTCAATTAAAGCTTTAGGAAGAATTTTGGCGTCCGGCTTTTCTTCGGAGACCTGTTGGCTATCTGCCGAGCTTCTATCAACACTCAAGCAGGGGCAGAATAGTAGCTCTGCTTTAGTTCTGCTGTAATTCTTCTTTAGTTATACTGTAATTCTTTTTTAGTTCTACTGTAGCTCTGCTTTAGTTCTACTGTAATTCCACTTTAGTTCAACTGTAGCTCTGCTTTAGTTCTGCTGTAATTCTTCTTTAGTTATACTGTAATTCTTTTTTAGTTCTACTGTAGCTCTGCTTTAGTAATACTGTAATTCTTCTTTAGTTCTACTGTAGCTCTGCTTTAGTTCTACTGTAATTCTTCTTTAGTTCTACTGTAATTCCACTTTAGTTCTACTGTAGCTCTGCTTTAGTTTTACTGTAATTCTTCTTTAGTTCTACTGTAGCTCTGCTTTAGTTCTACTGTAATTCCACTTTAGTTCTACTGTAGCTCTGCTTTAGTTCTACTGTAATTCTTTTTTAGTTCTACTGTAGCTCTGCTTTAGTTCTGCTGTAATTCTTCTTTAGTTATACTGTAGTTCTTTTTTAGTTCTACTGTAGCTCTGCTTTAGTTCTACTGTAATTCTTCTTTAGTTCTACTGTAATTCCACTTTAGTTCTACTGTAATTCCACTTTAGTTCTACTGTAGCTCTGCTTTAGTTCTACTGTAATTCTTCTTTAGTTCTACTGTAGCTCTGCTTTAGTGCTACTGTAATTCCACTTTAGTTCTACTGTAATTCCACTTTAGTTCTACTGTAGCTCTGCTTTAGTTCTGCTGTAATTCTTCTTTAGTTATACTGTAATTCTTTTTTAGTTCTACTGTAGCTCTGCTTTAGTTCTACTGTAATTCTTCTTTAGTTCTACTGTAGCTCTGCTTTAGTTCTACTGTAATTCTTCTTTAGTTCTACTGTAATTCTTCTTTAGTTCTACTGTAGCTCTGCTTTAGTTCTACTGTAATTCCACTTTAGTTCTACTGTAGCTCTGCTTTAGTTCTGCTGTAATTCTTCTTTAGTTATACTGTAATTCTTTTTTAGTTCTACTGTAGCTCTGCTTTAGTAATACTGTAATTCTTCTTTAGTTCTACTGTAGCTCTGCTTTAGTTCTACTGTAATTCTTCTTTAGTTCTACTGTAATTCCACTTTAGTTCTACTGTAGCTCTGCTTTAGTTCTACTGTAATTCTTCTTTAGTTCTACTGTAGCTCTGCTTTAGTTCTACTGTAATTCTTCTTTAGTTCTACTGTAATTCTTCTTTAGTTCTACTGTAGCTCTGCTTTAGTTCTGCTGTAATTCTTCTTTAGTTCTACTGTAATTCTTTTTTAGTTCTACTGTAGCTCTGCTTTAGTTCTACTGTAATTCTTCTTTAGTTATACTGTAATTCTTCTTTAGTTCTACTGTAATTCTTCTTTAGTTATACTGTAGCTCTGCTTTAGTTCTACTGTAATTCCACTTTAGTTCTACTGTAGCTCTGCTTTAGTTATACTGTAATTCTTCTTTAGTTATACTGTAATTCTTTTTTAGTTCTACTGTAGCTCTGCTTTAGTTCTACTGTAATTCTTCTTTAGTTCTACTGTAGCTCTGCTTTAGTTCTACTGTAATTCTTCTTTAGTTCTACTGTAGCTCTGCTTTAGTTCTACTGTAATTCTTCTTTAGTTATACTGTAATTCTTTTTTAGTTCTACTGTAGCTCTGCTTTAGTTCTACTGTAATTCTTCTTTAGTTCTACTGTAGCTCTGCTTTAGTTCTACTGTAATTCTTTAGTTCTACTGTAATTCCACTTTAGTTCTACTGTAGCTCTGCTTTAGTTATACTGTAATTCTTTTTTAGTTCTGCTGTAGCTCTGCTTTAGTTCTACTGTAATTCCACTTTAGTTCTACTGCAATTCCACTTTAGTTCTACTGTAGCTCTGCTTTAGTTCTGCTGTAATTCTTCTTTAGTTATACTGTAATTCTTTTTTAGTTCTACTGTAGCTCTGCTTTAGTTCTACTGTAATTCTTCTTTAGTTCTACTGTAATTCCACTTTAGTTCTACTGTAATTCTTCTTTAGTTCTACTGTAGCTCTGCTTTAGTTCTACTGTAATTCTTCTTTAGTTCTACTGTAGCTCTGCTTTAGTTCTATTGTAGCTCTGCTTTAGTGCTACTGTAATTCCACTTTAGTTCTACTGTAATTCCACTTTAGTTCTACTGTAGCTCTGCTTTAGTTCTGCTGTAATTCTTCTTTAGTTATACTGTAATTCTTTATTAGTTCTACTGTAGCTCTGCTTTAGTTCTACTGTAATTCCACTTTAGTTCTACTGTAGCTCTGCTTTAGTTCTGCTGTAATTCTTCTTTAGTTATATTGTAGTTCTTTTTTAGTTCTACTGTAGCTCTGCTTTAGTTCTGCTGTAATTCTTCTTTAGTTCTACAGTAGCTCTGCTTTAGTTCTACTGTAATTCTTCTTTAGTTCTACTGTAATTCTTCTTTAGTTCTACTGTAGCTCTGCTTTAGTTCTACTGTAATTCCACTTTAGTTCTACTGTAGCTCTGCTTTAGTTCTGCTGTAATTCTTCTTTAGTTATACTGTAATTCTTTTTTAGTTCTACTGTAGCTCTGCTTTAGTAATACTGTAATTCTTCTTTAGTTCTACTGTAGCTCTGCTTCAGTTCTACTGTAATTCTTCTTTAGTTCTGCTGTAATTCTACTTTAGTTCTACTGTAATTCCACTTTAGTTCTACTGTAGCTCTGCTTTAGTTCTACTGTAATTCTTCTTTAGTTCTACTGTAGCTCTGCTTTAGTTCTACTGTAATTCTTCTTTAGTTCTACTGTAATTCTTCTTTAGTTCTACTGTAGCTCTGCTTTAGTTCTGCTGTAATTCTTCTTTAGTTCTACTGTAATTCTTTTTTAGTTCTTCTGTAGCTCTGCTTTAGTTCTACTGTAATTCTTCTTTAGTTATACTGTAGCTCTGCTTTAGTTATACTGTAATTCTTCTTTAGTTATACTGTAGCTCTGCTTTAGTTAT
Organism: Prochilodus magdalenae; assembly: GCA_024036415.1. Taxonomy (NCBI): domain Eukaryota; kingdom Metazoa; phylum Chordata; class Actinopteri; order Characiformes; family Prochilodontidae; genus Prochilodus; species Prochilodus magdalenae. Next base: position 10,203 of record JAMWET010001179.1, read on the forward strand.
ACTGTAATTCTTCTTTAGTTCTACTGTAATTCTTTTTTAGTTCTACTGTAGCTCTGCTTTAGTTCTACTGTAATTCTTCTTTAGTTCTACTGTAATTCTTCTTTAGTTCTACTGTAGCTCTGCTTTAGTTCTACTGTAATTCTTCTTTAGTTCTACTGTAATTCCACTTTAGTTCTACTGTAGCTCTGCTTTAGCTCTGCTTTAGTTATACTGTAATTCTTTAGTTTTAGTTCTACTTTAGCTCTGCTGTTAGCTTTAGTTCTACTGTAATTTCCACTTTAGTTATACTGTAATTCCACTTTAGTTCTACTGTAGCTCTGCTTTAGTTCTGCTGTGCTTTAGTTCTACTGTAATTCTTCTTTAGTTTACTTTAGTACTGTTATTCTTCTTTTAGTTCTACAGTAGCTCTGCTTTAGTTCTACTGTAATTCTTCTTTAGTTCTACTGTAATTCCACTTTAGGTCTACTGTAGCTCTGCTTTAGTTCTGCTGTAATTCTTCTTTAGTTATACTGTAATTCTTCTTTAGTTCTACTGTAGCTCTGCTTTAGCTGTTCTGCTGTAGCTCTGCTTTTTTTTAGTTCTACTGTAATTCCACTAGTTTACTGTAATTCTACTTTAGTTATCTGTAGCTACTTTAGCTTTACTTTACTTTAGTTAGTTCTACTGTAGCTCTGCTTTTAGGCTCTACTTTGTAATTCTTCTTCTTTAGTTTCTACTGTAATACTCTTTTTTTTAGTTCTACTGTAGTTCTACTGTAATTCTGCTTTAGTTCTACTGTAATTCTTCTTTAGTTCTACTGTAGCTCTGCTTTAGTTCTACTGTAATTCTTCTTTCTTTAGTTCTACTGTAATTCTCTGCTTTCCACTTTTCTACTGTAATTCCACTTTAGTTCTACTGTAGGTCTGCTTTAGTTCTACTGTAATTCTTCTTCTTTAGTTCTACTGTATTTCTGAGTTCTACTTTCTGCTTTTAGTTACTGTAATTCTCTGCTTTAGTTCTACTGTAATTCTTCTTTAGTTCTACTGTACTCTAGCTCTGCTTTAGTTCTACTGTAATTCTTCTTTAGTTCTACTGTAGCTCTGCTTTTTAGTACTGTTGTATTCTTCTACTAGTTCTACTGTAAGTTTTAGTTCTACTGTAATTCTTCTTTAGTTCTACTGTAATTCTTTTTTAGTTCTACTGTAGCTCTGCTTTAGTTCTACTGTAGCTCTGCTTTAGTTCTACTGTAATTCTTCTTTAGTTCTACTGTAGCTCTGCTTTAGTTCTACTGTAATTCTTCTTTAGTTCTACTGTAGCTCTGCTTTAGTTCTACTGTAATTCTTCTTTAGTTCTACTGTAATTCCACTTTATTTAGTTCTACTGTAGCTCTGCTTTAGTTCTACTGTAATTCCTCTTTAGTTCTACTGTAATTCTTCTTTAGTTCTACTGTAGCTCTGCTTTAGTTCTACTGTAATTCTTCTTTAGTTCTACTGTAGCTCTGCTTTAGTTATACTGTAATTCTTCTTTAGTTCTACTGTAGCTCTGCTTTAGTTCTACTGTAATTCTTCTTTAGTTCTACTGTAATTCCACTTTAGTTCTACTGTAGCTCTGCTTTAGTTCTACTGTAATTCTTCTTTAGTTCTACTGTAATTCCACTTTAGTTGTACTGTAGCTCTGCTTTAGTTCTACTGTAATTCTTCTTTAGTTCTACTGTAGCTCTGCTTTAGTTCTACTGTAATTCTTCTTTAGTTCTACTGTAGCTCTGCTTTAGTTCTACTGTAATTCCACTTTAGTTCTACTGTAGTTCTTCTTTAGTTCTACTGTAGCTCTAGCTTTAGTTCTGCTGTAATTCTTCTTTAGTTATACTGTAATTCTTTTTTAGTTCTACTGTAGCTCTGCTTTAGTTCTACTGTAATTCTTCTTTAGTTCTACTGTAGCTCTGCTTTAGTTCTACTGTAATTCTTCTTTAGTTCTACTGTAATTCCACTTTAGTTCTACTGTAGCTCTGCTTTAGTTCTACTGTAATTCTTCTTTAGTTCTACTGTAGCTCTGCTTTAGTTCTACTGTAATTCTTCTTTAGTTCTACTGTAATTCTTCTTTAGTTCTACTGTAGCTCTGCTTTAGTTCTACTGTAATTCTTCTTTAGTTCTACTGTAGCTCTGCTTTAGTTCTACTGTAATTCTTCTTTAGTTCTACTGTAATTCCACTTTAGTTCTACTGTAATTCTTCTTTAGTTCTACTGTAATTCCACTTTAGTTCTACTGTAATTCTTCTTTAGTTCTACTGTAATTCCACTTTAGTTCTACTGCAATTCTTCTTTAGTTCTACTGTAATTCTTCTTTAGTTCTGCTGTAATTCCACATTAGTTCTACTGTAGCTCTGCTTTAGTTCTGCTGTAATTCTTCTTTAGTTCTACTGTAATTCCACTTTAGTTATACTCTAATTCTTATTTAGTTCTACTGTAGCTCTGCTTTAGTTCTGCTGTAATTCTTTTTTAGTTCTACTTTAATTCTGCTTTACTGTAATTCTACTGTAATTCTTAGCTTTCTGTTCTACTGTAATTCTTCTTTAGTTAACTAGCTTCTACTGTAGCTCTGCTTTAGTTCCCTGATCGAGCTGTTGATCTCCTGTACTGTTTTGTACTGTGTTCATTTCTTGACTGCTCTTTTTGAGGTACCGATGAGCACTGCGAGGAACCATGTGCCGTGTTTGCAGTGACTGAACGCTTATGCTCTGTTAGTTTTGTTTTTAGTTTGTTCGTGGTTGTAGCGTGGTTGTGCCATGATGTTGGGGGGGAGGGTGTTGATGGTTGTATAACTGATGAGTGAAGCTGACAGGTCAGAGCCCCGCCTCGATAAGAATCTGTGAAAGTGGTGAGTCAGGCAGCAGGGAGGTGGTGAAGGATCTGAGGTTCTCATTGTTTTGATCTGTTTAGCTGTCAGTGATGAGGTGAGGTTTCAGCCTGGCTGGAGATCAGATATCTGTCAGACCTTCATCAGGAATCTCTCTCTGATGTGTATAATTACTGCTTAATTATAACTGGTTCCTCAGGATTCCACTCACGCACTGCACAGTACAACAGTGGGAGCAGTGTAGAAAATTAAAGAACAGTACAGAACAGTGAAGAGAAATAAGGTACAGTGTAGAACAAAGTAGAACAGTGTAGGTTCTATAAAGAACACAGTTTAATATTTATATAAAGTTCTTCAGTTTGTTCTATTATCTGGAACATTTCCAGTAACTATAAATCAACAAATAAACAGACAACTCTTCCATCCATTTCTCACCTGACAGACCGACCAACTGATGGATTGACTGACTAACCAACTGTCCAACTGAGATTTTGACTGACCAACTGACTGCCTAATTGACTGACTGATTATTTGACTGATTGACTGACTGACTGCCTGATTGACTGACTGATTATTTGACTGATTGACTGACTGACTGCCTGATTGACTGACTGATTAATTGACTGACTGGGTGACTGACTGACTGACATATTGACTGAAAGACTGACTGATTGATTGATTAATTGACTGATTGATTGATTAATTGATTGGCTGACTGACTGGTTGACTGACCGGCCGGTGTATTTACTGACACACCGACCAACCGTTTGACTGACTGACTGACTAACCAACTGACTGAGATATTGACTGATTGATTGATTTACTGATTGACTAAATGAGTGGCTGTCTGACCAACTGTTTAACTGTCTATGCGACTGATTTATTTACTAACTGACAGACCAACCAACTGATGGATTGACTGACTAACCAACCGTCCAACTGAGATTTTGACTGACTGATTGACTGACTGACTGACTTACTAACCAACCGACTGAGATTTTGACTGACTGACTGACTGACTAACCAACTGGATGAAAGAAATATTGACTGACTGATTTACTGATTGATTGACCGACTGATTGATTTACTGCATAACTGATTGACAGGTTGACTGACTGATTGCCATATTTACTGACCGACCGACCAATCAAGTGATTGATTGACTGACTGACTGACTGACCTACTAACCAACTGACCAAGTGAGATATTAATTCACTGTCTGGTTGACTGACTGACTGACATATTGACTGACAGACTGACTGACTGATTGATTGATTGATTAATTGACTAATTGATTGATTAATTGACTGATTGATTGACTGACTGACTGGTTGACTGACCGACCGGTGTATTTACTGACTGACCGACCAACCAACCGAGGGTTTGACTGACTGACTAACCAACTGACTGAGATATTGACTGATTGACTGATTTACTGATTGACTAAATGAGTGGCTGTCTGACCAACTGTTTAACTGTCTGACCGACTGGTGTATTTACTAACTGACAGACCGACCAACAGATGGATTGACTGACTAACCAACCGTCCAACTGAGATTTTGACTGACTGACTAACCAACTGACTGAGATTTTGACTGACTGACTGACTGACTGACTGACTGACTAACCAACTGGATGAATGAAATATTGACTGACTGACTGACTGACTGACTAACCAACTGGATAAATGAAATATTGACTGACTGATTGACAGACTGATTAATTTACTGCATAATTGACTGACAGGTTGACTGACTGATTGCCATGTATGCTGACCGACCGACCAACCAAGTGATTGACTGACTGACTGACTAACTAACCAACTAACCAACTGAGATATTAATTGACTGACTGGTTGACCGACTGACTGACATATTGACTGATGGACCGACTGATTGACTGGTTGACTAACTGACTGATTGACTGACTGACTGACTGATTGATTCACTGACTGACTGGTTGACTGACCGACTGACTCACTGACTGACAGACTGACTGACTGATTGATTGATTAATTGACTGACTGATTGATTGAATGACGGACTGATTGATTTAATGATTAACTTACTGACTGGTCGACTGACTGACTGACTGGCTGATTGATTTACTGGTTAACTTACTGACTGGTTGATTGGCTGAGTGGTTGTTAGTTTGTTATTGGGTCTGTATTAGTTATTAGTGCTGTATCAGTTAGTTATTAGTGTTGTATTAGTTATTAATGCTGTATTTGTTATTAGTCTTGTATTAGTTTGTTATTAGTGTTGTATTAGTTATTCGTGCTGTATTAGTTAGTTATTAGTGTTGTATTAGTTATTAGTGCTGTATTAGTTAGTTATTAGTGTTGTATTAGTTAGTTATTAGTGTTGTATTAGTTATTAGTTAGTTATTAGTTCTGTATTAGTTAGTTATTAGTGTTGTATTAGTTATCAATGTTGTATTAGTTAGTGATTAGTGTTGTATTAGTAATTAATGTTGTATTAGTTAGTTATTAGTGTCGTATTAGTTATTTGTGCTGTATTAGTTAGTTATTAGTGTTGTATTAGTTATTAGTGTCGTATTAGTTATTCGTGCTGTATTAGTTATTAGTGTTGTATTAGTTATAAATGTTGTATTAGTTAGTGATAAGTGTTGTATTAGTTAGTGATTAGTGTTGTATTAGTTATTAATGTTGTATTAGTAATTAGTGTCGTATTAGTTATTCGTGCTGTATTAGTTAGTTATTAGTGCTGTATTAGTTATTAGATTCAAGATTCAAAGCTTTATTGTCATATGCACAGTAAGGAAACTAGTTTCCCTGTACAATGAAATTCTTACTTTGCTGCCCACACTGGATGTCATAGAATAAAAAGTATAAATATAAATAGACAGATAACAAGGATCAAAAATTAAGCATGCAGAGAATATATAAATAAAATATAAAATATAAAATGTAAACAATTTAGAATTATACAGGCTATATACATTGTGCAGGTATGTGCTACATTAGTTACATTGTAACAGTCTGTAGTAAAGTGGTGTTTGTGCAAAATGAGCTGAAATATAACCATACAAGAACAGTTACATGTGCAAAACGATGTGTGCAGCTGTATGCAGACACAAACAGTCAAGTACAGTAGTGCAACTATTCATGTGCAGAATGATATGAGTTAGTGCAATTTTTATAAATACAGTGATGTCTATGAGGAGAGACATCAGCTCAACTGTTTAAGAGTCTGATGGCTGTGGGAAAGAAAGAGTTCTTTAATCTGGTAGTCCGGCATTTCACGCTTCTGTACCTCCGACCTGAAGGTAGAAGTGTAAATAGTCCATGTTGGGGGTGGGTGGGATCTTTGATGATGGAGGCAGCTCTCCTGTGGACTCTGAGATTGTAGATGCTCTGCAGAGAGGGTTGTGCCATCTTGGTGATTTTGGTGGCAGTCTTTACCACTCTCTGCAGGCGTTTGCGGTCCTTCACAGTAGTGCTGCCATACCACACAGTGATGCAGCTGGTCAGGATGGATTCAATGATGCAGCTGTAGAAGTTGCTGAGGATTCTGGGTGACATGCCAAATTTCCTCAGCCTCCTTAGAAAGTACAGCCGCTGCTGAGCCCTCTTTAGCACATATGTGGTGTTCAGTGTCCAGGTGAGGTCATCACTGATGTGGACCCCTAAGTACTTAAAGCTGCTAACCCTCTCTACCTCAAGGTCCCGGATAAATAGTGGCTGATGAGGTCTCCTCTCCTTTCTCATGTCCACTATCATCTCCTTGGTCTTGTCCGTGTTGAGGGTTAGGTTGTTTTTGGTACACCATGCCACCAGACTGTCCACCTCCTTCCTGTAGGCTGCCTCGTCTCCGCCAGTGATACGACCTATCACAGCGGTGTCGTCAGCAAACTTCAGAATGATGTTGCCAGGATGGGTGGCGACACAGTCGTGGGTGAACAGGGTGTAGAGGATAGGGCTAAGGACACAGCCCTGCGGGGTACCAATGTTGGTGGTGATGATGGCTGAGGTCCTGTTTCCAATCCTGACAGACTGGGGCCTGCCAGTCAGGAAGCTCAGTAGCCAGTCACAGAGGGTGGGATGTAGTCCGAGAGATGAGAGTTTATACGTGAGTCTGTGGGGGACGACCGTGTTGAAGGCGGAGCTGTAATCAATAAAGAGTATCCTAACATAGGAGTCTTTATTTTCCAGGTGGGATAGGGAAACATGAAGGGCGGCGGCAATGGCGTCTGAGGTAGACCTGTTGGACCTGTATGCGTATTGCAGAGGGTCTGTAGTGTTCGGTATACTGCTCTGAATGTGGGACAGCACCACTCTCTCGAAGCACTTCATAATGATTGGAGTGAGTGCTACTGGTCTGTAGTCATTCAGGCAGGATGGGGGATTCTTCTTAGGGAGGGGGACAACAGTGGTGGTCTTGTAGCATGTGGGAACGGTGCATTGTCTAAGGGAAAGGTTGAAGATGGAGGTGAAAACATCAGCCAGCTCGTTAGCACATGCTCTGAGGGCCCGTCCAGGAATGTTGTCTGGTCCCGTAGCTTTGCGAGGATTAATCCTCCTCAGGGCTTTGTGTACCTGGGCTGATGAGACGACTGGTGGGGGGGGGAGGGGGTCGAGTGGTTGAGGTGTGTGTGTATTCTGTGGGGGTGGTGGGGGTTGGGGTCTCAAAGCGCGTGTAGAAGGCATTGAGGTCGTCGGGAAGGCTGCCTGATGAGCTGATGATGTTGCCGGGCCTGGACCTGAAGTCTGTAATTTGGTCCAGACATTGCCACATTCTCCTGGGGTCAGCGGTAGAGTACAGTCTCTCTGTCTTCTCTCTGTGCTGTCTCTTGGCTGATCTTATGGCCTTCTTCAGTTTGTACTGCGCAACTTTGAGCTCAGTCTCGTCGCCAGATTTGAATGCGACAGAGCGTGCTCTTAGCATTTGCAGTACCTCACTGTTTACCCAGGGCTTCTGGTTGGGGAACTTCCGGACTTGTATGATGGGTACAATGTTCTCAATACAGGTGTGAATGTACCCAGTCACATACTCAGCATAGTCATCTATGCTTACAGAAGAGTCCTCCAGAGTGGCTGCAGCTCTAAACACATCCCAGTCTGTTGTAGCAAAACAGTCCTGTAGAGTGCTTTCAGCCTCAGGTGTCCATAGTTGAACCTGTCTGCTGACAGGGTCTGACTGTTTGAGTCTTTGTCTGTAGACTGGGTACATGAACAAAGAAATATGGTCCGAATCTCCAAATGAGGGGCGGCGTGCAGCCTTAAGTCCACCACGTATGTTGCTGTAAACGTGGTCTAAGGTGTTCTTGCCACGGGTGGGAATGTCCACATGCTGGTGGTATTTAGTTAATACAGTCCGTAGATTGCACTGGTTGAAATCACCCGCGACAATGAAAACAGCATCAGGATGAGCCGTCTCCAGCGCGCTGATGACGTCATAGAGTTTGCTGAGCGCCGCTGTGTAGTTAGCCCGCGGATGAATGTAAACAGCAGCCAAAAACACACACGTGAATTCCCTTGGTAGGTAAAAGGGACGGCATCTCAATAATAAAAACTCCAGATCTTGGGAACAGTGCTTATAAACAGTCCGTACATCCATACACCACGAGTTGTTGACATACACACACACACACACACCGCCCCCTGACATCTTACCGGAGGCTGCAGTCCGGTCTCCCCGATGCAATGAATGAGTCTCTAGCTGTACAGCGGAGTCCGGGACGGTTTCTGAAAGCCAGGTCTCGGAGAAAATCAGAGCGCAGCACTCTCTTACTTCCCTCTGCGATGTAATCCTGGCTCTCAGTTCGTCCAACTTGTTCTCCAGAGACCGTACGTTAGCTAGCAAGAGGCTGGGTAGCGGTGGACGGCTAGCGCGAGCTTTTAGCCTAGCATGGAGCCCGCCTCTCTTGCCTCGCTTGCGTCGCCGTCTCCGAAGCGCTATTCTGGGGTCCGCGTACTCACTCGAGGTCGTTGGTCCGGGGCCTTCATGGGGGTGGTGGCGGTGGCTTTCGGGGCGCACGATGTGTTGCAGCTCCGGCGGAATTTGTCCAGTAAATTTCCAATTTTGTGCAGCAATGTCCAGTAATGCCTGCCTGCTGTAGGTGTATAGCGCAAGGCATTTATGTACTGTGTCTAAAACAAGAAGAAAAAACATACAAAAACGAAAAGAAAAGCGAAAAAAGCGACATCCAGGAGAGGAGCGAACAAACACGTCCGCCTCGGGGGGCGCCATGTAAATGTTAGTGCTGTATTAGTTAGTTATTAGTGCTGTATTAGTTATTAGTGCTGTATTAGTTAAATCGGTGAGTTTCCAAGTCATTTTGTTCGAATTGTGATTTTCAGACAGAGGATTTTTCTTTTTTTATAACCCATACATGAAGTGCAACACCCACATACACACTCACTAGTGAGCACACACACTAGGGGGCAGTGAGCACACTTACCCGGAGCGGTGGGCAGCCCTATCCACGGCGCCGGGGAGCAGTTGGGGGTTAGGTGCCTTGCTCAAGGGCACCTCAGTCATTAACTGTCAGTTCAGGGAATCGAACCGGTCTGTACCCTCCGGTCACAAGGCTGGTTCCCTAACGACTCGAACCGACAACCCTCCGGTCACAAGGCTGGTTCCCTAACGACTGCCCCAGTAGAAAGAAACGCCCGAACAGGGACTCGAACCCTGGACCCTCAGATAAAAAGTCTGATGCTCTACCGACTGAGCTATCCAGGCTCTATTAGTTATTAATGCTGTATTAGTTAGTTATTAGTGCTGTATTAGTTAGTTATTAATGCTGTATTAGTTAGTTATTAGTGCTGTATTAGTATGTATTTGTATAGGTACCATATACCCCACCATGTACGATGTAAATCACAGTTATTAAAACCTTCTTCAGTCCTCCGCTTATAGGCCGCCTTGGCATCCCTGACACCTCACTTCAGTTCTGACCCAGCAGAACTGAACTGCTGCACGTCACCTGACCTGAAGGCCTTGTACACGCCCGTACACGGAGTCGGACCTCTTCTGTAAACCATGGTGTAAAACACGGAGAAGTTACAGTGTCTATACAGCATCTTACATGAAACAGTGTAGACATCAGTGTGATCATCTCTCAATATGGTCCAGTCAGTACGATCAAAGCCATCCTGAAGCTGCTCAGAAGCTCCCTCTGGCCACACCTGTGTAACTCCTGCAGGTGGTTTGGCTATGTTAATAACAGGAGTGTATGCTGGACTGGTGGGATATGCTCAGACTGACCCGGATGTGGCAGAGGAAGTACTTTTACAGTGCTGCTGTAGACATGTTCCTGAGTGTTTCCCCTCCTGTTGGGTACGGAGCATGCTGATGGAATATGGGCAGGACAGCCTTTAAATCAGCTTTATTAAAATCACATGCTGTTACAAACACTCCATTCGGATAGTCAGCATCCAGCAGACAACCTAGAGCAGCTGCTTTTTCAGCATCATTAGTTATTAGTTAGGAGTTATTTATGTATTAGTGCTTGGCTATTATGGGTTATTAGGGGTTATTAAGAGCCTCCAGGTTTCCCCGGGTTATTAGAGGTGATGATCTGTGTAAAGTGAAGGTACAAGGTGAGGAAAACCGGACTGATCTGCACTGTGCTCTGGAATAGTCTGTGTGGAGTTCAGGAATGAAGCTCGGCGTGTTTCCTGCTTTGACAGTGATGTATTGACAGCTGAGTCACTCAGATTAATGCTTCACCTGAAAATTCCACACAGGAGCAAAGCTGGAATAACTCAGTCCCACCACGGCGCTGACCAGTTCAGAGGCAGTCCAGCTTGCTTAGCTCCACATCTCAGCTACTGGTCAATCAATTAATTAGTTGATTGATTGGTTGATTAATTTGTCAGCTGGCTGTTGGTTTAGGAGTGTCAGTGACCTGAATGTTTTCAGCACTAACAGTGTCTGTGACTCTGGAATGCTGAAGAGCACCATGAAACAACCCCCCAGAACCTTAAATGAGGACTAACCCACAGAGTTGCTTATTTACTCCACTCCATCAGCATTCTGCTCCTGTAGTTCCAACACTCCCAACACTCCCAAACTGCTTCCGTAAAGTGTAACTCTCATAACCTTCTCAAACCACATCCCCTCACCTGCATCCACCCATGACTCCCCCCACCTCTCATCTATACGCCATGAGCACAACAATCATGGGGTGCAGAGCTCTCGCCTCAGTCTCTCTGAGAAGAGATTACAGACTGAAGTAGGATGTAATACAGTTTAAAGCAGGAACATAGAGGGATAAACATGCGAAAGATGGTATAGAGATTTAAGTAGGATGGTATAGAGATTAAAGTAGGATGGTATACTGGTAACTGTAGGATTTTATACGGATTAAAGCAGGACTGTATACAGATTACCACAGGATGTTATACGGGTTAAAGGATTACCATATACAGATCACAGCAGGATGTTATATGAATTGAAGTAGGATGTTGCACGCGTTACAGATAAGATAATCCTTTTATTGATCCCACAGTGGGGAAATTTACAGGGTCATATAGAGATTAAAGTAGGGTGTCATTCAAATTAAAGAGTTTCTAGCGTCCACTGTGGCTCATGTTCTGTGGTGGATGGAGAGGGCAGCTACGGAGACGTGATAGCAGGGAAGTCTCCACCATTCACTGGGAATCACTGATATCAAAGTTCATCTGATCCAGTGTTCAGAACGTCTTGGTTCTGTGTCCAACCTCACCCTGATACACCCTCTTACTAGGCTCTGCAGGTATTAATGGGAAAAGCTGTTCATCAGGAATGTTTGGAATGCAATGATCAGGATTCAACACTAAGGCATCCAGCTAATCTGCTCTTTGTAGTTTGCATAGATCAGTGACATTCATTGCACTTCCTGCTTGTGCTGTCAGCATTCCAACTTTCCAGGTCATATAACCTGGTTGAGATTTATTCCCTGCCTGTCAGGTTCAGCTTCAGCATCAATTTCATACACTGAACTGTACACACACACACACACACAAAACCTATACACACACACACACAAACACAACCTATACACACACACACACAACCTATACACACACACACACACACACACACACACACACACACACAATCACAACACATACACACACACACACACACACACACACACAACATATCTATGTATATATATATATATATATATATATATATATATATATATATATATATATATATATATATATATATATATATATACACACACAAAACACACTCACAACACACACACACAACCTATACACACACACACAACCTATACACACACACACACACACAATCACAACACACACACACACACACACACACACAATCACAACACACACACACACACACACACAATCACAACACACACACACAACATATATATATATATATACACACACAAAACACACTCACAACAGACACACACAACCTATATATACACACACAAAAACACACTTACAACATACACATATACATACAACATAAATATATACACACACAAAACACACTTACAACATACACACACAATACACACACACACACACACACACACACACAATACACTGACAACATACACAATATACACACACAATTACACACACACACATATATACACATATATACACAACATACATACATTCACACGATATACAAAATAAACACACCACACGTCATACATGCAATATACACACATATACACACACAACATACAAAACACACACACAATATACACTTACACAATAAACACATGCCATACACACACAACACACACACACAATACACTCACAACAGACAAAATACACACACACAATACACACACACACAACATATACATACACAGCATACACACACTATAAACACACAACATACACTCAGAACATACACAATTTACACAGACACACACACACAATACACTCACAACATACACAATAAACACACCACACGTCATACATGCAATATACACACAACATGCAAAACACACACACATACACAAAATATACACAATACACAATGCACACACAATATGCATATACAAACACACACAGCACACAGAATACATAATACACACACAACATACACATACAAACATTTACTGCAAATAATCAAATATATTTACTTTAAAGAAATGCAAACATTTACTGTAAAAAAGCATAAAGATTTACTGTAAATAAACAAATATTTACTGTAAATAAGCATAAACATTTACTGTAATAAAACAAACATTTACTGCAAAAAATAAACGTTTATTTTAAAGAAATATATTTACAGTAAATAACCAAACATTTATGCTAAACTGTAAACAAACTAACATGTACTGTAGCTAAACAAACATTTACTGTAGCTAAACATTTACTGTAGCTAAACATTTACTTATAATCATAAATATTTAGTTTAAAGAAACAATCGTTTGGTGTAAATAAACATGTACTGTAAACAAGCAAACAGTTACTGTAAAGAAATATACACATTTACTTGAAAGAAACACACATATTTACTTTAAGGAAACATAAACATTTACTGTATACAAACTAACTTTTACTGTACAAACATTTACTGTAAACAAACAAACATTTGCTGTAAAGAAATATAAATATTTAATATAAAGAAACACAAATCTTAACAGTAAATAACCAAAGATTTACTTTAAAGAAACAAACATTTACTGTAAATAACAAATATTTACCATGAATAATCATAAACATTTACTGTTAATAATCATAAATATTTACTGCAAACAATCATAACAATGTACAGTAAATAAACAAACATTTACTGTACATAAACATAACCATTTACTATACATAAACAAATGTTTACTGTAAAGGAACATAAATATTTACTGTAAATAAGCAAATATTTACTATGAATAATCATAAACATTTACTGTAAATAATCATAAACATTGACTTTAAATAATCATAAACATTTACAGTAGGTAAACAAACATTTACTGTAAATAAACATAAACATTTACTATAAATAAATGTGTACTGTAAAGAAGCATAAATATTTACTGTAAATAAACAAATATTTGCTGTAAATAAACAAACGGTTACTATAAAGAAACATTTTCTTTAAATAAACAGAAACCTTTACTGTAAAGTAGTAATAATTCATAAACATCTGCTTTTATCACCTTATTTTTATTCTACTGTGTTGATATAAATATCATAATAATAATAATAATAATAATAATAATAATAATAATAATAATAATAATAAGCATGGAGAGAATGGTCCCGGGACCGCCCTCGCCTCTTCACTGTGCCGGGGCATTATTGGACACTGAACAGTTCAGGCTAACTGAACACCAGTTGGACATTACAGATTAGACTCTTCCATACTCATGTCACTGTGCACTGCCACTTTGTCTATGCCCTATAAAAAAGGAAGCCCCTCCTCAATCCCAGACATATGAAAGCCAGAATAGAGTTCCCAGACTCTGAGGAATAAGATTCTCTGGTCTGATGAGACGAAGGCTGATGTGTATGTGTGGGTATGTGTGGAGAAAACCAGGCACTGCTCATCACCTGCCCGGTACAGTCCCAACAGTGAAGCATGGTGGTGGCAGCATCATGCTGTGGGGGTGGTTTTCAGCTGCAGGGACAGGACGCCTAGTACAGAGACATCCTGGAAGAAAACCTCTCCCAGAGTGCTCTGGACCTCAGACTGGGCCGCAGGTTCACTTCCAACTAGACAATGACCCTAAGCACAAAGCTGAAATAACAAAGGAGTGGCTTCTGAACAACTCCGAGACCATTCTGGACTGGCCCAGCCAGAGCCCTGACCTAAACCCAATCCAGCCTCTCTGGAGAGACCTGAGAATGGCTGTCCACTAACGCTCACCATCCAACCTGACGGAACTGCAAAGGATCCCCAAATCCAGGTGTGAAAAACTGTGTAGCATCATTCCCAGGAAGACTGATGGCTGTACCAGCACAAAAGGTGCTTCTACTCAACACTGAGAGAAGGGTCTGAATACTTATGAGCGTGTGATATTTTAGTTTGTCTTTTTTAATAAATTTGCAAACATTTCTTCATTTCTGTTTTTCTCTGTCAGGGTGGGCTGCTGTGTGAACATTAAAGAGAAATAAAATGAACTTTTGAATTTTAGCAAACGGCTGCAATGTCTGAATACTTTCCGTACTCACTGTAAATGTGAAATAAGTGTTAAAAATCTCTCTCATTTTTACAGCTCATCATTAGGTGTGTAATTAGGAGGGGTTACACCTGGTGATATGATCCTCCTACCTGCGCACTGAGAACGCAATCACATTCCCTCGCACACGTCTGACAGGTAAGATCACCTGCTCTGAGCTCTCATAACACACTCTGCACTTACATTACATTACTCCACTTTATTATTCAACTGCTGTTTATAATATAGTGTAAAACAGCACAGTCAGCTCACCTGAGGGTGATCTCTTAATCTGATATCTGCTGTCCTATTATATATTATATTTTCTATACACATAAAGTATAGATTATTTCTGAATATTACTAATATTACTAATTCTATGATATTAATAATCATATTAATAAATAATAAACAATATAAAAACTCAATACAAAGTGCTCACAGGTTTTGACAATTACATATTGGTTCTTCACCGTAGTGAATTAGTGTAAATGTTTACAAGTTTTTCACTGTAGTGAATTAGTGTAAATGTTTACAAGTTTTTCACTGTAGTAAATTAGTGTAAATGTTTACAGGTTCTTCACTGTAGTGAATTAGTGTAAATGTTTACAAGTTTTTCACTGTAGTAAATTAGTGTAAATGTTTACAGGTTCTTCACTGTAGTAAATTAGTGTAAATGTTTACAGGTTCTTCACTGTAGTAAATTAGTGTAAATGTTTACAGGTTCTCAGTCGTAATGAATTACTACAAATGTTTACAGGTTCTCAGCCAAAGTGCGTGTGTAAATGTTTAAAGGTTCTCAGCCATGGTGAATTAGTGTAAATGTTTACAGTTTTTTTTGTCGCAGTGAATTAATGTAGATGTTTACAGGTTCTTCACTGTAGTGGAGTAGTGTAAATGTTTACAGGTTCTCAGTCATAGAGAATTTACTACAAATATTTACAGGCTCGTCACCATAGTGAATTTTTGTAAATGTTTACAGGTTTCTTAGCCTCTCAGGTTTTCATTTTTGCTAAATAGATTATGATTCAGGCAGGCCAGTGTTTACATTATGATTACATACATCACATATAATCAGAATATATTATTATAATCAGAATATTAGCTCTCTGCTGTCATGCATGATTGACTTATGTATTATGAGTATCAGCTTGGCTGTGAGCCAAGTTTCAGAGATTCTTATAATTCTCTCAAGTGAGCAACATTCTTTGCACACATCCAGCAGCATTCCACATCCAGAGTTTACATTCAGAATTTCCTATCATAACTGAGTCTCGCACATTAAGAGTCAAGTCAAGAGTTTTATTGTCATATGCACAGCATAACAAGCAGTTACATTGTACAATGAAATTCTTACTTTGCAGTTCCTCCATTCCCGACAGTTTTAAAAAATAAATATCAATATAAAAGGAGAGAGAAAAATAATATATATATATGTACACTAAGTAAAGAAAAACACTAAGTAAAGGAAGGGAGAGTACAGTACTGTATGGATGCAAGTACGGTGCATATGCATGTGTAAAGTGCGCTGTGCAAGTACAGAAGTAAACAGTATGGTATAAAGTATAACAGTAGCAGCAGAATGTGTATTGGGCTCATATTAATGAGTACACGTCAGATTCAGAGTTCAGCCAGTTTCAGAGTGGAAGGGGGGAGGAGGTGTTCACAAGCCTGATGGCCTGTGGATAAAAACTGTCTGTCAGCCTGGCTGTTCTGGACTTCACACTCCTGTAGCGTCGGCCCGACGGTAGGAGCGTGAAGAGGCTGTGTTGGGGGTGTGTACTGTCCCTGATGATGCTGTGGGTCCTCCTGATGACCCTGGTCCTGTAGATTAAACCCAGAATAGATCATTAATTACTAACCCAGCCTATGGTATTACTGTTGATGATATTTGTATTGTTTTATTGTTGCTGATATTATTAGGGGGCCAAGCACCGAAGGTGCTGGAACCCTATTGTTTTTGCTGAGATTTTTTTTTCTTCTTCTTCTTCTTCTTATTATTATTCTTCCGCTCGATTTTTGACCTAGAAGTTG
Source organism: Prochilodus magdalenae (assembly GCA_024036415.1). Lineage (NCBI taxonomy): Eukaryota > Metazoa > Chordata > Actinopteri > Characiformes > Prochilodontidae > Prochilodus > Prochilodus magdalenae. The sequence continues at coordinate 27,182 of JAMWET010001179.1, forward strand.
TTCCAGAGCAGCCATCTTAAGCCATCCAGACACCAAATTTGGTGTGAAGATAGTTTGTATAAAGATCTAGCCACACACCTAAAATGGTGCAGATTGGCCTCATGGTGGCGCTATAGCGCAAGCCTTCGCGTTTTGTCAAATATCTCCTGAACCATGAGACATAGAGTCAAAATTCTTTCTGATTCTTAATGCGTGATCAATTGTGAAACAACGATACGCTGCAACTTTATAGCTCCGCCCACTTTGGCTGCACCATTTTTTGCAAAATGTGTGAAACTAATTAAGTTGAACTAGTCCGAGGATGTTCATGATACCCCATCAATATAGGTGTCAAAATGTTCATCTGAGTCTGGAGATACAGAATCATATAAGATGTTTGCATATTTGTCAACAGTATGGCTGCCATTGTTTCTCAGCTACTGTACACTCAATTAAGCTGAAACTTTGCTTGCTGCATCTTTGTGCTACTCTATGAAGGATATATTATGGACATTATGATAATTGAAAAAATATGGTCGTAATTAGCCAATTAGCATTAAACTTGGTTTTGACTGGCTAAACATTAGCCAATCATCACGAAACTTAAATAGTATGTACATGCAGACATTCTGTAGTAGCCTATAAATTTTGGTGTCAATTGTCCATTAGGTGGCGCTGTTTTAGGACAAACGTGTTTATGTCCAAATACTTTTGGTGAGTGGCAATAAAATTGCATTCACGTGATGCAGTGCACTTAGCGTAACATCTTTTCCATTACAAGTCTGTTAGAAATCTTTTTAGTTTTTCTGCAATTATATAAAGTATGGTCAAGCCAATTAACAAACTAGTCTCTGAGTTTTCATGATATCGTCTCAAAACTGGTCTAGAATGATTCAGTGGAGTCTCAAAGTAAATAATTATATTTAAAACATTCACATTTTCTTAAATCCTCCCTGCAGTACATAAATCAGTAAGTGCGTCATGAGTTTTCTGACACAAGGAGCTATAATTATATCAAAGATAGACCAGTTGAAATCAAACTTGCAATACATGTCTACAAACGTGAATAGACCGATAAACAGAGCATTCCTTCAAATTTTGGCATGAATAGGTCTCAGTGGGCCACTACAGAGCTGAACTTTCACTAAATGCATTGCTTAATCTCCTGGTCAAGCACTTCTTTTCTTGACCACTAGATGGAGACAAATAAAAATGAATGACATGCTGCCAAGTAACATGAGTAAATACTGCCTGAACCTTTCTTATTAAACACAGCTAGTAATTTAACATTATTTTACTTGATTGATCTAGAACCAATCTAAGAAGTCTGAAATTAAATATTCAACAGTAAAGGGTGACTGTTGTTTTAAATGGTTCCAGCGTGTGATTTAATAAGTGTGACCAGGCTGTATTGAGTCAATTGCCTTTCTTTAAATCTGAGCTATTTACAGGTTGAATGTTACCCAGGCTGCATGCTAGAAAGTCATGAGAGAAGTGTTTTCAATCACATCCTTTTTAAAGGTTTCTGACATAAGTGAAAATAATTATATCACGGATTGCCTGATTGTGATCAAACTTGGAATACATGTCTAAAAATTAGCTTAGACTGAAAATCAGACCATGAGTCTAAATTTAGACTTGATTAGGCCTTAGTGGGCCTCTATATAGCTGCATTCATTGTGAGCATGTCTTCATCTGGTTTTGTTGTACACTGCCTTTTGTTGACCACTAGATGGAGCCATAAGACCAGTAACGGATAAGGTCTGACTTAGCCATGAGGTCTGTCTATGCTGAGATTGCTTGGCCCCCTCAGATTGCCGCTTGCGGCTATATTTATTATTATTATTATTATTATTATTATTATTTGATTGCTGTGTTTTTCCTGTTTTTTAAAAGTTTTTAATATTTCCTTAGCAAAAAAAACCTTTTACTATTACTATTATTCCACTCAGTTTCAGATATTCCACTGTGTTACTAATATTCTTCTCGGTTGTTGATATTCCGCCTGATTACTGATATTCCGCTCGTTTGCTGATATTCATCTTAGTTACTGATATTCCATTTGTTTGCTGACATTCCATTGGGTTACTGATATTTCACCGGGTTACTGATATTCCACTCATTTACTGATATTCCAGTCAGTTACTGATATTCTGCTCGGTTGCAAATATTCCGCCCGGGTGTTGATATTCTTCTTGGTTGTTGATATTCTGCTTGGTTGCTGACATTCCATTGGGTAACTGATGTTCCTCTGGGTTACTGATGTTCCTCTGGGTTACTGATGTTCCTCTCGGTTTCTGATATTCTGCTGAATGTTGTAACACATTTCCTGTGTTTATTTATAGTGGAATGATGGAGAGCTGACAATTGGACGATGAAAAGAAAGACCAGAAGCAGCAGAACCGTAATGGTTCTAATAACAGGTTACATACACACCCACACACTCAGTGCAGAAGTGAGTTTTAAAGTTTGTGGTTCTAACTGCTGTGTTTATACACTCAGCAGCCACACAAGCATTAGTTCACTGTCCATATCGACATCATTTATAGACCAACAGCAAACAGGTCAGCCTAAACACATCAGCCTATCGATTAACCCAGGCAGTTAAGCCTAAAAACCAGCATACAGATCAGCCTAAAGGTCATCTTACAGTTCAGCCTAAAGATCAGTTTACAGATCAGCCTAAAGATCAGTTTACAGATCAGCCTAAAAATCAGCGTACAGATCAGCCTAAAGATCAGCGTACAGATCAGCCTAAAGATCAGCCTAAAAACATCAGCCTATTAATAGCCCAGGCAGTTCAGCCTAAAGATCAGTGTACAGATCATCTTACAGGTCAG
>JAMWET010001179.1:37500-49535 GCA_024036415.1 Prochilodus magdalenae
CACAAACACACATATACACAATAACACTTGTACAACATACTTACATAAACAACACACCTTTCATTCAAGACACACATGTACACAAACACATCATATACCACTAACACTTGTACACATACACAACACACCTTCACAAACACACATGTACGACAAACAACACATATACCACTAACACTTGTACACACATCACAACAACACACCTTCACAAAACACACATGTACACACACACACCTTCACAAACACACATGTACACAAACACACATGCAAAACATGTACAACAAACATACACAACACAAATACCCACATATATACACAAACACACACAATACATACACATATGTAAACAACCACATACAAATGTACACAAACACACATTAACATGGTACACGTACACAAACACACAAATGCACGGATCTGCCACCCTGACCTGTAAAGCTGATTCTTTTAGGCCTGATGTGTACGGCCGACACTGTACATAGATTTTTTGAGGCTGATCTTTAGGCTGATTGTGTAGGGCTGACCTGTAAGCTGATCTGTACACTGATCTGTAAGGCTGATCTGTAACCCATATCTTTAGGCTGATCTGTAAACTGATCTTTAGGCTGATCTGTATACTGATCCTTAGGCTGATCTGTAAACTGATCCTTAGGCTGTATCTGTAAGCTGATCTTTAGGCTGATGTGTAGGCTGACCTGTAGCTGATTGTAAACCTGATCTGTAGGCTGATCTGTAAACTTATCTTTAGGCTGATCTGTACAACTGATCTTTAGGCTGATCTGTATACTGATCCTTAGGCAATGATCTGTAAACTGATCCTTAGGCTGATCTGTAAGCCTGATCTTTAGGGCTTATGTGTAAGCTTGATCTGTAAGACTGATCTTAGGCTTATGTGTAGGCTGATCTGTAAGCTGATCTGTAAACTGCATTCTTTAGGCTGATCTGTAAGAAATGACCTTTAGGCTGATCTGTATGCTGGTTTTTTAGGCTGAACTGCCTGGGGCTAATCGATAGGCTGATGTGTTTAGGCTGATCTTTAGGCTGATCTGTACGCTTGATCTTTAGGCTGATCGTGTATGCTGATTTTTAGGCTGATCTGTATAAACTGATTCTTTAGGCTGATCTTTAGGCTGATCTGTAAACTGATCTTTTAGGCTGATCTGTAAACTGATCTTTAGGCTGATCTATATACTGGTTTTTTTAGGCTGAACTGCCTGGGCTATATCAATAGGCTGATCTGTGCGCTGATCTGTACGCTGATCTTTAGGCTGACTCTGTATAACTGATCTTTAGGCTGATCTGTAAACTTGATCTTATAGGCTGCCTGTGATATGTAAGATGACCTTTAGGCTGATCTGTATGCTGTTTTTTGTAGGCTGAACTGCTGGGCTAATCGATAGGCTGATGTGTTTTAGGCTGATCTTTAGGCTGATCTGCTACGCTCGAACTTACACTGATCTGTACGCTGATCTTTAGGTTGATCTGTAACTGATCTTTAGGCTGATCTGTAAGATAATGACCTTTAGGCTGATCTGTATGCTGGCTTTTTAGGCTGACTGCCTGGGCTAATCGCGATAGGTTGATGTGTTTTGGCTGATCTTTAGGCTGATCTGTATGCTGATTTTAAGGTTGATCTGTAAACTGATCTTTAGGCTGATCTGTAAAACTGATGATTTTTTAGGCTGATCTGTAAACTGATCTTTAGGCTGATGTGTATGACTACTGACCTGTAAAGATGATCTGTACACTGATCTTTAGGCTGAACTGCCTGGGGCTATCAATAGGCTGATGTTTTTTAGGCTGATCTTTTAGGCTGATCTGTACGCTGATCTTTAGGCTGTCTGTACGCTCTGATTTTTAGGCTGATCTGTAAACTGATCTTAGGCTGATCTGGAAAATGATCTTTAGGCTGAACCTGTAAGATGACCTTTTAGGCTGATCTGTATGCTGGTTTTTTTTGAGCTTTAACTGCCTGGGCTAATCGATAGGCTGATGTGTTTATGGCTGACCTGTTTGCTGTTGTGTCTATAAATGATGTCCGTCGATGGACAGTGAACTATGCTTGTGTGGCTGCTGAGTGTATAAACACAGCAGTTTAGAACCACAAACTTTAAAACTCACTTCTGCACTGAAGTGTGTGGGTCGTGTATGTAACCTGTTTATTAGAACCATTACGGTTTCTGCTGCTTCTGTCGGTCTTTCTTTTCATCGCCAATTGTCAGCTCTCCATCATTCCACTATAAATAAACACAGGACAATGTGTTACAACATTCATGACAGCAGAATATCAGAAACCGGCGAGGAGGAACATCAGTAAACCCAGAGGAACAATCAGTAACCCAGAGGAACATCAGTTACCCAATGGAAATGTCAGCAAACCAAGCAGAATATATCAACAACCAAGAAGAATATCAACACCCGGGCGGAATATTTGCAATAACCGAGCAGAATATCAGTAACTGACTGGAATATCAGTAAATGAGTGGGGAATAATCAGTAACCCCGGTGAAATATCAGTAAACTCCAATGGATGTCACAAACAAATGGAAATATCGAGCATAACTAAGATGAATATCAGCAAACGAGCGGAATATCAGTAATCAGGCGGAATATCAACAACGATGATCAGAAGAATATTAGTAACACAGTGGAATATATCTGAAACTGAGTGGAATAATAGTAATAGTAAAAGGTTTTTTTTTTTTGCTCTAAAGGAAATATTAAAAACTTTAAAAAACAGGATAAAACACACAGCAATCAAATCACATAATAATAATAATAATAATAATAATAAATATAGCCGCAAGCGGCAATCTGAGGGGGCCAAAGCATCTCTCAGCATAGACAGACCTCATGGCTAAGTCAGACCATATCCATTACTGGTCTTATGGCTCCATCTAGTGGGTCCAACAAAAAGGCAGTGTACAACAAAAACCAAATGAAGACATGCTCACAATGTGATGCAGCTATATAGAGGCCACTAAGGCCTAATCAAGTCTAAATTTAGACTCATGGTCTGATTTTCAGTCTAAGCTAATTTTTGACATTGTTATCCATAGTTTGATCACAATCAGGCAATCCGTGATATAATTATATTTTCACTTATGTCAGAAAACCTTTAAAAAGGAAGTGATGAGAACACTTCCTCTCATGACTTTCTAGCATGCAGCCATGGGTAACATTCACCACCTGTAAATTAGCTCAGATTTAAAGGAAGGCTAAATGGACTCAATACCAGCCTGGTCACACTTATTAAATCACACGCTAGGAACCATTTAAAACAACAAAGTCACCCCTTTACTGTTGAATATTTTAATTTCAGACTTCTTAGATTGGTTCTAGATCAATCAAGTAAAATAATGTTAATACTAGCTGTTGTTTAATAAGAAAGAGTTCAGGCAGTATTTACTCATGTTATTTGGCAGCATGTCATTCATTTTTATTTGTCTCCATCTAGTGGATCAAAAAAGTAAAGTTGCTTGACACAGGAGATTAAGCAATGCATTTAGTGAAGTTCTGCTCTGTAGTGGCCCACTGAGACCTATTCATGCCAAAATCTTTTGAAGGAATCCTCTGGTTTATCGGTCTATTCACGTTTGTAGACATCCTTGTATTGCAAGTTTGATTTCAACTGGTCTATCTTTGATATAATTATAGCTCCTTGTGTCAGAAAACTCATGACGTCACTTACTGATTTATGTACTGCAGGGAGGATTTAAGAAAATGTGAATGTTTTAAATATAATTATTTACTATTTGAGACTCCACTGAAATCATTCTAGACCATTTTTTGTAGACGATATCATGAAAACCTCAGAGACTAAGTTTGTTTAATTGGCTTGACCATACTTTATATAATTTGCAGAAAAACTAAAAAGATTTCTAACAGACTTGGAATGGGAAAGCTTGTTACACTAAGTTGCACTGCATCACGTGAATGCAATTTTATTGCCACTCACCAAAAGTAATTTGACATAAACACGTTTGTCCTAAAACAGCGCCACCTAATGGACTCAATTGACACCAAAATTTATAGGCTACTACAGAATGTCTGCATGTACATTACTATTTAAGTTTCGTGATGATTGGCTAATTGTTTAGCCAGTTCAAAACCAAGTTTAAATGCTAATTGGCTAATTACGACCATATTTTTTCAATTATCATAATGATCCATAATATATCCTTCATGAGAGTAGCACAAAGATGCAGCAAGCAAAGTTTCAGCTTAATTGAGTGTACAGTAGCTGAGAAACAATGGCAGCCATACTGTTGACAAATACGCAAACATCTTATATGATTCTGTATCTCCCGACTCAGATGAACATTTTGACACCTATATTGATGGGGTATCATGAACATCCTCGGTTACTAGTTCAACTATTTAGTTTCACACATTTTGCAAAAAATGGATGCAGCCAAAGTGGGCGGAGCTATAAAGTTGCAGCGTATCGTCTTGTTTCACAATTTGACCACGCATTAAGAATCAGAAAGAATTTTTGAATCTATGTCTCATGCTTCTCTAGGAGATATTTGACAAAAACGCGAAGGCTTGCGCTATAGCGCCACCATGAAGGCCAAATCTGCACCATTTTTATAGGTGTGTGGCTAGACATCTTTATACAAACTATCTTTCACACCAATTTGGTGTCTGGATGGCTTAAGATGGCTGCTCTGGAACAACTTCTAGGTCAAAAATCGAGCGGAAGAATAATAAGAAGAAGAAGAGAGCGAAGAAGAAAAAAAAAAATCTCAGCACAAAACAATATGGTATTCCAGAACCTTCGGTGGCTTGGCCCCCTAATAATATCAGCAAAACAATAAAACAATACAAATATCATCAACAGTTAATACCATAGGCTGGGTTAGTAATTAATGATCTATTCTGGGTTAATCTACAGGACCCAGGGTCCTCAGGGAGGACCCACAGCATCATCAGGGACAGTACAACACCCCCAACACAGCCTCTTCACGCTCCTACCGTCGGGCCGACGCTACAGGAGTGTTAAGTACCAGAACAGCCAGGCTGACAGACAGTTTTTATCCACATGCCATCAGGCTTGTGACACACCTCCTCCCCCCTTCACTCTGAAACTGGCTGAACTCTGAATCTGACGTGTACTCATTAATATGTAGCCATATACACATTCTGCTGCTACTGTTTTATACTTTATACCATACTGTTTATATTCCGTACTTGCACAGCGCACTTTACACATGCATATGCACCGTACTTGCATCCATACAGTACTGGTACTCTCCCTTCCTTTACTTAGTGTTTTTCTTTACTTAGTGTACATATATATATTATTCACTCTTTTCTCTCTCCTTTTTATATTGATATTATTTTTTTTTAAAACTGTCGGGAAATGGAGGAACTGCAAAGTAAGAATTCATTGTACAATGTAACTGCTTTTTTATGCTGTGCATATGACAATAAAACTCTTGGACTTGACTCTTAAGTGTGCGAGACTCAGTTATGATAGGAAATTCTGAATGTAAACTCTGGATGTGGAATGCTGCTGGATGTGTGCAAAGAATGTTGCTGCACTTGAGAGAATTATAAGTAATCTCTGAAACTTGGCTCAAAACCAAGCTGATACTCATAATAAACATAAGTCAATTCACATGCATGACAGCAGAGATCTAATTATTCTGATTTATAAGTAAATATATTCTGATTAATATGTGATGTATGTAATCATAATGTAAAACACTGCCTGCACTGAATCATAATCTATTTAGCAAAAATTGAATAACCTGAGAGGCTAAGAAAACCTGGTAAAAATCATTTACAAAAATTCCACTATGGTGACGAGCCTGAAATATTTGTAGTAAATTAATGCTTATGACTGAGAACCTGTACAAACATTTACACTACTCCACTACAGTGAAGAAACCTGTAAACATCTACATTAATTCACTGCGACAAAAAAACTGTAAACATTTTTACAACTAATTCACCATGGCTGAGAAACCTTTTAAACATTTGACACACGCACTTTGGGCTGAGAAACCTCGTAAACATTTGTAGTAATGTCATTACGACTCTGAGAACCGCTGTAAACATTGTACACTAATTTACTACACTGAAGAACCTGTATAAAACATTTACACTAATTTACTACTAGTGAAGAACCTGTAAATCATTTACAACTTAATTTACTACAGTGAAAAAACTTGTAAACATTTACACTAATTCCACTACAGTGAAAGAACCTGTAAGAACATTTACACTAATTTACTATACAGTGAAAAAACTTGTAAACATTTTACACTAATTCACTACGTGGAAGAACGCCCTGCAAAACATTTACCACTAATTCACCTACGGTGGAAGAACCAATATGTAATTGTCAAAACCTGTGAGCCACTCTGTAATTGAGTTTTTATATATGTTTATTTATTAATGAATACTGATTATTTAATATCAGTAGACATTAGTAATATTAGTAATATTCAGAAAATTAATCTATACTTTATGTTTGCGGGGTATGTCAGAAAATATAATATATAATAGGACAGCAGATATCAGATTAAGAGATCACCCTCAGGTGAGGGTCGTGGACAGTGCTAGTTTTACACTGTATATTGTATAAACAGCAGTGGTTGAATAATAAAGTGGGGAGTTAGGAGTCACATGTAAATGATTAAGTGCAGAGTGTGTTATGAGAGCCTCCAGAGCAGGTGATACTACCTGTCAGAACGTGGTGGCTGAGGGAATGTGGAATTTGCGGTTTCCACAGTGCGCAGGTAGGAGAGATCCATATCACCAGGTGTAAACCGCCTCCTAATTACACACCTAATGATGAGCGTTAAAAATGAGAGAGAATTTTTAACGACTTATTTCACACATTTACAGTGAGTACGGAAAGTATTCATGACATTGCAAGCCCCGTTTGCTAAAATTCATAAAGTTCATTTTATTTCTCTTTAATGTTCACACAGCAGCCCCACCCTTGACAGAGGGAAAAACAGAAATGAAGAAATGTTTTGACAAATTTATTTACACAAAAGACAAACTAAAAGTATCAACACGCTTCAGGAAGTATTCATAGACCCTTCTCTCAGTGTTGACGATAGAAAGCACCCTTTTGTGCTGGTAGCAGCCATCAGTCCCTTCCTGGGAATGATGCCACACAGTTTTTCACACCTGGATTTGGGGATCCTTGTGCAGAGTCCGTACCAGTTGGATGCCGTGAGCGTAGAGTGGACAGCCATTCTCAGGGTCTCTCCAGAGAGGCTGGATTGGGTTTAGGTACAGGGTCTCTGGCTGGGCCAGTTCCCAAGAATGGTCTCGGAGTTGTTCAAGAAGCACTCTCTCCATTTGTTATTTCAGCTTTGTGGCTTAGGGTCATTGTTTCTTAAAAGTTGGAAGTGAACCTGTGCGGCACCGTCTGAGGTCCACGAGCAATTTCATGGGAGAGGTTTTCTTCCAAGGATTGTCTCTGTACTAGGCGTCCTGTCCCTGCAGCTTGAAAACGACACCCCCACAGCATGATGCTGCCAACACCATTGCTATCAACTGTTGGGACTGTACCGGGCAGGTGATGAGGCAGTGCCTGGTTTTCTCCACACATACCCACACATACACACATCAGCCTTCGTCTCAGTCAGACCAGAGAATCTTATTGCCCTTCAGAGTCTGGAAACTCTATTCTGGCTTCTCTAAGGGGGGGGGGGGGGATGCGGGGGGGGTGTCTGGGATTGAGGAGGGGCTTGCCTTTTTATAGGGCATAGACAAAGTGGCATGTGCACAGTGACATGAGTATATGAGAAGAGGTCCCTATATCTGTAAATGTCCAACTGGTGTTTCAGGTTAGCCTGAACTGTTTCATTGTCCAATAATGCCCCGGCACAGTGAAGAGGCGAGGGCGGTCCCCGGGACCATTATCAGTCCATTGCTTATTATTATTATTATTATTATTATTATTATGATTATTATTATTATTATTATTGATATTTATATCAACACAGTAGAATATAAAAATAAGGTGATAAAAGCAGATGTTTATATGAATTATTACCTACTTTACAGTAAAGTTTTCCTGTTTTTAAAGAAGAAAATGTTTCTTTATAGTAACCCGTTTGTTTTATTTACATGCACAATATTTGTTTATTTACAGTACTATGGTATGCTTCTTTCACAGTGTACAACATGTTAGCGTTATAGTAAATGTTTCATGTTTTATTATACCGTAACTGTGTTTGTTTAACCGTACTGTAAATGTTTATGATTATTTAAAGTCAATTGTTTTATGATTATTTACAGGTTAAATGTTTATGATTATTCATAGTAAATATTTGCCTTATTTACCAGCTATAATATTTTATGTTCCTTTACTATGTAAAACATTTGTTTATGTATAGTAAATGGTTATGTTTTATGTACAGTAAATGGTTTGTTTATTTACTTGTACATTGTTTATAAAGATTGGTTTTGCAAAGTAAATATTTATGATTATGTAACAGTAAATTTAATGTTTATGATTATTCATGGTTAAATATTTTGTTATTTACAGGTAAAAATGTTTTGTTTCTTTAAAGTAAAAATCTTTGGTTATGTTACTGTTAAGATTTGGTGTTTTCTTTATAATTGAAATATTTATATTATCTTTACAGCAAATGTTTGTTTGGTTTACAGTGAAATGTTTGTACACAGTAAAAGTTAGTTTGTATAACAGTAAATGTTTATGTATTCCTTAAAGTAAATACTGGTGTGTTTCTTTTCAAGTAAATGTGGTATATTTCTTTACAGTAACTGTTTTGCTTGTTACAGTAGTTACATGGTTTATTTACACCAAACGATTGTTTCTTTAAACTAAAAATATTTATGATTATAAGTAAATGTTTAGCTACAGTAAATGTTGTATAGCGTACAGTAAAATGCGTTTGTTTAGCTACAGTACATGTTAGTTTGTTTAGCAGTTTAGCTATAAATAGTTTTAGTTCCCTTTACTGTAAATTATATTGCTTTTAAAATAAACGTTTATTTTTTGTGCAGTAAAATGTTTGTTTTATTACAGTAAAATGTTTTATGCTTATTTACAGTAAATATTTGTTTATTTTACAGTAAATCTTTGTGCTTTTTTACAGTAAGATGTTTTGCATCGTTCTTTAAAGTAAATATATTTGATTATTTGCTAGTACATGTTTGTATGTGTATGTTGTTGTGTGTGTATTATGTATTCTTGTTGTGCTGTGTGTGTTTGTATATGCATTATTGTGGTGTTGCATTGTGTTATTGTGTATACTTTTGTGTATGTGTGTGGTGTTTTGCCATGTGTGGTGTAATATTGCATGTATATAGACGTGTGGTGTGTTTATTGTGTATGTTGTGAGTGTATTGTGTTGTGTGTGTCTGTGTAAACTGTGTATGTTTCTGAGTGTATGTTGTGTGTTTATTAGTAGTGACGTGTATGCTGTGTATGTATATGTTGTGGTGATGTGTGTATGTGTGTGTGTGATATTTTTTGACTCCTGTTGTGAGATGTATTGATGTGTGTGTGTGTTGTGTGTGTATGGCATGTGTTTATTGTGTAAGTGTATATTGTGTGTGTGTTTTGTATGTTGTGTGTGTATATGTGTGTATATTGCATGTATGACGTGTGGTGTGTTTATTTTGTATATCGTGTGAATGTATGTATGTTGTGTATATATGTGTATATATGTGTGTGTGTGTAATTGTGTGTGTATATTGTGTATGTTGTCAGTGTATTGTGTGTGTGTGTGTGTTGTGTGTGTGTGTATATATAGTTTGTGTGTGTGTGTTGTGAGTGTGTGTTGTGTGTGTATATATAGGTTGTGTGTGTCTGTTGTGAGTGTGTTTTGTGTGTGTATATATATATATATATGTTGTGTGTGTGTGTTGTGATTGTGTGTGTATGTGTGTGTGTGTGTGTGTGTGTGTGTGTTGTGCCATTTTAATGTGTGTGTGTGTATAGGTTGTGTGTGTGTGTGTATAGGTTTGTGTGTGGTGTGTTTTGCATGTGTTTTGTGTGTGCTATTATATATATCCCCTACTACTGATATATTTAGTATATATATATATATATATTATAATTATAAACTATAAGTATATTATATATATATAACATACATACATATGTTAGTGTGTGTGTGTGTGTGTGTGTGTGTGTGTGTATGTGATGTGATCGTGGGTGGTGTGCGTGTGGTTGGTGTGTGTGTATATATAGGTTGATGTGGTGTGTGTGTGTGTGTTGTGTGTAGTGGTGTGTGTGTGTGTGTGTACAGTTCCAGTGTATTGAAATTTGATGCTGAAGCTGAACCGGGACAGGCAGGGAATAAATCTCAACCAGGTTATATGGACCTGGAAAGTTGGAATGCTTGACAGCACAAGCACAGGAAGTGCAAATGAATGGTCACTGATCTATGCAAACTACACAAGAGCAGATTAGACGGGGATAGCCTTAGTGTTTTGAATCCTGATCATGGTGCATTCCAAACATTCCTGTATGAAAAGCCTGTTTCCCATTAATACCTGCAGAGCCTAGTAAGAGGGTGTATCAGGGTGAGGTTGGACACAGAAACCAAGACGTTCTGAACACTGGATCAGATGCAAGCTGATATCAGTGATTCCCCAGTGAATGGTGGAGGACTTCCCTGCTATCACGTCTCCGTAGCTGCCACTCTCCATCCACCACAGAACATGAGCCACAGAGTGGATGTATTAGAAAACTCTTTAATTTGAATGACACCCATACTTTAATCTCTATATGACCCTGTAAATTTCCCCACTGTGGGATCAATTAAAGGAGTTATCTTATTCTGTTAACCGCTGGTGCAAACATCCCTACTGTTGTCAATTCATATAACATCCTGCTTGTGATCTGTATATTGGTAATCCTTTATAACCAGTTATAACATCCCTGTGGTAAATGGCGTGTAATACAGTCCCTGCTTTAATCACGTATAAAAATCCTACAGTTCACCAGTATACCAATCCTACTTTAATCTCTATACCAGTCCTACTTAAATCCTCTATACCATCTTTCGCATGTTGATCCCTCTTATGTTCCCTGCTTTAAACTCTATTACATCCTACTTCAAGTCTGTAATCTCTTCATCATGAGAGACTGAGGCGCAGAGCTCTGCACCCCATGATTGTTTGTGCTCATGGCGTATAGATGAGAGGTGGGGGAGTTCAGGGGTGGATGCAGTGAGAGGGATGTGGTTTGAGACGGTTATGAGAGTTACACTTTACGGAAGCAGTTTGGGAGTGTTGGGAGTGTTGGAGAACTACAGGAGCAGAATGCTGATTGGAGTGGAGTTTAAAAAAGGGGGGGGAATGGAGTAAATAAGAACCTCTGTGGGTTAGTCCCCTCATTTAAGGTTCATGGGGGGTTGTTTCATGGTGCTCTTCAGCATATCCAGGAGTCACAGACACTGTCTAGTTGCTGGAAAACATTCAGGTCACTGACACTCACTAAACCAACAGCCAGCTGACACAATCAACAACACACCTCAATCAACTAATTACTTGATCGACCAGTAGCCTGAGATGTGGAGCTAAGCGAGCTGGACCTGCCTCTGAAATGGTCACTGCCGCCGTGGTGGGACTGAGTTGATTCCAGCTTTGCTTCCCTGTAGTGGCAATTTTTTCCAGGTGAAGCATTAATTCTGAAGTGACTCAGCTGTCAATTACTCATCACTGTCAAAGCAGGAAACACGCCGAGATTCATTCATGAACTCCACACAGACTATGCTAGAGCACAGTGCAGATCAGTCCGGTTTTTCCTCACCTATGTAACCTTCACTTATACACAGATCAAACACCTCTAAGAACCCTGGGGACACAAGCCCTGGGGAGGCTCTTAATAACCCCTAATAAACCCATAATAGCCAAGGCACTAAATACATAAATAACTCCTAACATAATAACTAATGATGCTGAAACAGCACTGCTCTATGTTGTCTGCTGGATGCCTGACTATCCTAATGGAGTGTTTGTAACAGCAATGTGATTTTAATAAAGCTGATTTAAAGGCTGTCCCGGCCATCTTCCTCAGCATGCTCCGTAAC
>JAMWET010001180.1:0-33412 GCA_024036415.1 Prochilodus magdalenae
GATCATCTTCTGCACTTCTATATGGAGAAAATTTAAACAAAAGAAGTTGTTATAAAATGGAAAGATGATTATGAATAAGTATGGTTTGTTTGGCTAACACATGTTGTGTTCCATGCTTACAACATTCAGCTGGCTTACCATTTTTGACAGATCAAAAAGCCATGTCTTGTCGGGGCTCTGCATCATACCTATAGTATCAATATTTTTCTTTCTGTTTGGCATTTCACTTCACTGTACTGCTTCTCCCCCATTCTTTCACATTGGGTGTTATGATTTGCAGCTCTTCTGGCAATGCCTTTCCCAACTACATATTGGCATGCGTTCTTGGATTTTTCCGAATGCATTTGGAGACCTGTGTTGGACGAAGGCCTGGCTTGCGTCTCCTCTCTAATTTATCCAAGATGTTCGATCTCGGTTAGTTTCAGAACTTCAGTTCTTCCAAATAACTTCCACTGAAATGTTGCAGTCCATGTTGGAACGGAAGGTGCCGTCCCCAAACTGTTCTCCAAGTTAGGAGCATAACATTATACAGAGTCCCTTCTGGGTCTCGACTAAAGCATGTAAGACAGTCCCTTCACTGTGTAAACTAAACGGGGCAGGCCCAACATGAACAACAACCCCAACACCCATAATTCCCACTTCATCTAGACTTTACATACTTGGCTCAGTACAGTCAAGACAGGTAAAGTCCTCCTGGCAACCACCAAACCCAGAATTTGTCTGATTGCTATTAAGGGAAAAGCATGATTCATTACTCCAGTCATCACTCCGGCACTCCAGAGAACACGGGTCTCCATACTCTCTAGGAACCTACTGGCGGCAGGCTATACACCACTGCATTCTGCGCTTTGCATTGAGCTTGGTGATGTAAGGCTTGGGTGCAGCTGCTAGGACATAGAAGCCTATTCCATGAAGCTCTCTACTGTTCTTGAGCTAATCTGAAGGCCACATTAAGTTTGGAGGTCGTGCAAGAAAGTTGCATTGGGCCGTTGTTCCCAATCGCTTATTTCACGAGAGCTCCCCCCTCCTGAGAGCAAACCATTCTTTCACTAATTTCTGCAGAAACGGTCTGCATGTCTAGGTTGCTTGTTTTTATTATTACCAAAGTTCTGTGTCCATGAAAGTGGTTGGGAACTGCTGGGACTTAATTATTTGGATCAGTGAGTGAAAACCTTTTGGCAATATAGTGTTATGTTATTATAATATGGTCAGCTAATTAAGTCAGAGCATAAAAGTGGGTGTAAGATGAAACCCGTTTCTCAATTTGGTCCATGTATCTGGTTGCCATTTGGAAAGACCAAGCCATATCCCCAGCACACATTACTTTTACCTTACTGCATTATGTAACTGTGTAGATGTTGCCCCTCACCAAGTCCTTCAGCAAGCCACAGAGCATAACAGCTACAAGCAGTAAGTGTAAGCGATCAACGTTTACATTTATGGCGTTCAGCAGATGTTCTTGTCTAGAGCAACTTACAAAAGTGCTTTGTTCTCCAGGCCGAGAATGTGTTCTAGCTAGTACAGATAGGCTACAGCCCAAACTATCATTGAGCTTGAACACTGCCAGAAACAATACCTATAAAGAATGAGAGAGTTGAACACAGCATAAGTGCAATAAAATGCATTTCAGTGCTTGTTTAAGCGCCTTATGAAGACTGGTCTTCTGTTTGCACTTGAGGGCTGCAAGAGACTCTTCTGTTTGTACAGCCAGTGGAAGTTTGTTCCCGCACCTGGGCTCCAGGACAGAGGTGAGTTTTGATGCTTGTCTTTCATGCATCATGAATGATGGTGGGTCAAACCAAGCTGTACATGTAGCTTGAAGGGTTCGAGGTGGAGATTGTGTTTTGACCATTTCCATAAAGTAAGAAGAGGCAGGTCCATTTCTGGCTTTGTAGACAAGCCTCAGGAATTTAAGTCTGATGTTGGCAGCTGCAGTCTAAACAAATAGCATTCTTGTTCCAAGAGGTCCAGCCTCTTCCATGCCAACCTCCCAATCTAAAGATGGACAGCGGTGGCAAAAAGCCAAAAAACAAGTTAGCACTTGTACAAAGGCAACAAAAAGATTAAGAGGAGAGTTGGAAGAGGATGCAGTGAAAGGCTAAATATTAGGTATATCCACTAACAGGATCAGGACCGTTTGCTAACTAGAGTTTACAGCATATGAATGATTATTACATATATACCAATATTTATATATTTGTTTGCATATCATCACTATCCTATGTATCTTGATTTTTAGATTTGTTCATCATTTGAATGCAACAGCTGTCATTAACATTGTGTGAAAATTTCATGATGAATGGACCAACAGAAATGGTCCTAAACTGCTTGGGGAAAAGTCTGGTTCCATTGACCTACATTAAAGTTGTATTAGGTTTGCCCTTATCGGTAAAGTTGCCATTTTGGAGATACTTGTTTTTCTTTGGACATTGACTATGTACACCTGTGTTGGTAGATTGTTGCTGTCCTGAGAAAACCAATTAACTCCAAAATGGCAACTTCACATAAGAAACCAAAAATGTCTTTACGTTTAATGGATGTAAATGGAGCGGTCCAATCATTACGCAATATTAAGACGATGTAAGGGGCAAATCCTTGTGCTCAAATGACGTCAAAACATGAAAACTGAAGCAATAGGAGATGTGTGTTCTTAAGCTTTTGTGGACAGTGATGCCCATAGTAACCAGGACAAAACATTAGCAGCCCACCAGAACTTCCTCCATTTTTCTCCTCTATTCAGTGCAACATTAGTTGCACTAATGTTGGTATAGGACAGCTGGGCCGAGAAAGCCCAATGCACTGCAAGTTAAAGATGCGCTGCAAAGTCTCAAAACACAAGCATCAAAATGACACGACTTGCACAACATTAGCCAAACGCACTGCAAAATCTGAAAACACAAGCATCAAAATGAGACCGCTTGTAGACCATTAACCGAACGTGCTGCAAAATCTCAAACGCGCAGCAAACACTGAAACACATGCAGCTTCCAACACACATGCAGAAACACAATGGAAGTGTTTCCGAGGGACACAGAAAGTGGACGGACCCATTCGAGAGCAGGCTGCGTAAAAAACACGAGAGACTGGGCAATAAACAGAAAGAATATCCATTAATAAATAGTAAAACCTTAATATTAGCCACTCGGTGTGTATTGTTTAAGGTGGAACGAAATGTAAACATAAGAAACTGGCCATTAACCCTACTGAATATTCATTAATAAGCAGATTAGACTTTTGCTGGAACTGGGGCTGTCTCGGCTCTACGTCCAGGTCCACGCAGCCCGCTCTCGAATGGGTCCGTCCACTTTCAGTGTCCCTCAGAAACACTGCCGTTGTGTTTTGAGGCTTTCTGCATGTGTTGTGGAAGCTGCATGTGTTTCAGTGTTTGCTGCGCGTTTGAGACTTTGCAGCGCGTTCGGGTTAATGGTTTGCAAGCGGTCTCATTTTAATGCTTGTGTTTTCAGGTCTTGGCAGCGCGTTTTTACCTTGCAGTGCGTTGGGCTTTCTCGGCCACCGTACACCATTCTTCTTTAAGCTTGAATGATTCTTCACGCTCCTACATTTTATTCACAGACAAAGATCTTTGAAGAATCGTCCAGTCATTCTTTCTTCAAGGAACTGAAAATGGTTCTTGTATAGCATTGCTCCAAAGAAACCCTTTCAGCATCTAAGGTTTTAGGAATGGGCAGGAGTGTATGGAACACAAGTTACTTTGCTTTCATTAAGGCAGAGAAAGAATGAAAAGGGAGGCTAATTGTAACACATGTTGGTTTTCCTAATACTCTATCACAGTCTGGAGGAGTAGACTGTAAAAATGCAATTGTTCTCCCAAATAAAGAACTCATTCAGCATCCGCCTTTCTTTCATTCATTCCCGCAACTTACTGATAAGACTGTCCAGCAAAATTGCTTTAGTTTCCCACCATCCTTTGAGTCTTCACAAGGCTGTTGTGATGATGTAGGGTACTCCTTACACATCACAAAGTAAAGTCTGATTGTATATACTTACCTGTACACACCTGTGTACTGATCATCCTTGCCCTTAAGGACTAAAAAGAGAACTGAGTGGGTTTGCCTGAGTTTCACTTACCTGAAAGAGTCCATACTCTCTATAAGAGAGGGAAAGAACAAAGTTTGGAGGAGAGGAAATTGTGTTTAATAAGCGTATGTTGTAATTGCAAATGAATGTTAATGATGTCATGAATGACATCTCGTTCTTAATCTGTAGGGTTTAATATGATATCAGCCCACCCTTTACAGCTATAGCATCTTCAACTCTTCTGAGAGGAATGTCCACAAAGTTTAGGAATGTGTATATGGGAATATTGACCTTTCTTCCAGAAGCATATTTCAGATTTCAGACACTGATGGACAAGAAGGCCTGGCTCTCAGTCTCTGGTCTAATTCATCCCAGAGGTGTTCTATTGGGTTCAGGTCAGGACTCCACACCAAACTCACTCATCCATGTCTTTATGGAGCTTGCTTTGTGCACTGGTGCGCTACCATGTTGGAACAGGAAGGGGTCGTCCCCAATTTGTTCCCACAAAGTTAGGAGCATGAAATGGTCCAGAATCACCTGGTCTCACCTGGTTTTACTGGAACTGAGGGCCCGAGCATAACTCTTGAAAACCAACCCAACACCATAATCCCTCCTCCACCAAACTTTACACTCGATACAATGCAGTCAGACAGGTACCGTTCTCCTGGCAACCGCCAAACCCAGACTCGTCCATCGGATTGCCAGATGAAGAAGGATGATTCGTCACTCCAGAGAACACATCTCCACTGCTCTAGAGTCCAGTGGCGGCATGCTATACACCACTCCATTGGACGCTTTGCATCGCGCTTGGTGATGTAAGGCTTGGATGCAGCTGCTCAGCCATGGAAATCCATTCCATGAAGCTCCATATGCTGTTCATGAAGGCCACTTGAAGTTTGGAGGCCTGTAGCAACTGACTCTACAGAAAGTTGCCGACCTCTGCACACTTTGTGCACTATGGAAGTAATTGGAACAGCTGAATTCAATTATTTGGATGGGTGAATGAATACTTTTGACAGTATGGTGTATATGCAGCGTTACTGGGCGGGTACTAGGGGATTCTTTCAGCTGAGTAGGTATGAATGTTATGAGTGTTTGTGATCTGTATGACTGATCTGATACAGTCATCAGGAGAGGAACTACTCTTGTGAAAGCCCAACTTTTTCCAGGTCGCCTTACACTGCCCCTACAGTGTGCCCACTACTACAGTACATTGCCTGGTCGAGGGACACGCTTTTATCACAACTGGATTGCTAAGGAACAGTACTAACAGTAGCCAGGCACCACTGTGTTGCATTTCTCTGCTGTGGAGATGCTACAGTTTAGTGGGAAAACAAGGCTGGCATATTCCTGACCTTGATTATAGCTGAATCTGCTGCATCACCAAACACACTCTCCCCCTTTGGAACATATGCATTGTACAAGTACAAATTACCACGGACCATTTTAATTAAAGACGCTTATTCTCCCCGCTCTTGTGCACAACAAAAATGCTTTGATTGGGTTCCTATCAAAAGAGGAATAGTTGTTTTGAAGAGCTTGAAAGAGTGAGCACTTGAGGGAGAGAGGGGGCCTGAACAATGCACACACAAAACCCACCGCTTACACGTTTGAATATGTGGCTTTAAAAGGAAACATGGTTGATGGTTGAAGATGGTTGAAGATGTTTATTGCACAGGAAGGATGCCATGACTTGCCCCGAGATACAAGTATCAGGCTGGAGCTTTTTAGCTAACTACAGCTGCTCTCATTTTTCGAATTCAGTGATCTGCCAGGTCAGAACAGCGAGGCCGTCATCTCAGTCATTATCTATCACTTCCAGGCAGATTATTAATGCAATAAAGAGGGTTTTGTTTAGATTTTTTAGAATTCCTACTCTGCTTTAGTACTCGTCATGAAAGCTTAAGTGCAAGTTCTGCCAGGAGTATTCCAACGCTACATCACTCATTCATTCATTACTCTGGCCAATCGTAATGCGCCACCCATCTTTAAAAGGATTCAGCTTACATTCATGTTTTGCTGCTTTCAGTGCCGACATTTCTAAGCTCTCCTCCCTTACCCTCCCCACTACAACCAGTTTGGCCCCGGTCCTGTTGTCCAAGGACTATGCTCCACCCCTGCACTATATATCCGGCAGGATCTGTGAGGATCAGAATGCTTCAAGACCTGGGCCCAGGACGGGGCCTATGCCTAAGACTTTTTCATTTTTAAAATGGTCAAGTTTCTAAATTGTATTGGAAGATTAAATATCGTTTTCTATCACTTTGACTTTTATGTCTTTCTGGCAAAAATGCTGTTCACAATACCAGCACCAGTAACCAGCACCAGAAAGATGCTTCTGTCAAATTCATTTATGGCCTTCAACAGTAAGCACTGCATGTGTACGACCACAGCACTAATCCAGTACACACCCTGCTTACATTTTGTTTATCCCTTGTTAGTATTTTAGCATTTGCTAAATGCAGATCATGCCTCTGAATTCTAATTCTTCCTTTAGTAAATAATGTGCTTGTGAATGAAAGACATTGTGTGGGTGCGTGCACCACCTCCATTCACACTGTTATAACCTGGATATATCTAAATATCAGTGTCTGGTTTACATCACTGTCCTTAGGTCTCTCTCTTGCTCACTTGCTCCTTTACATATTTGTACATGTGATGGAGAGACATTAAGGTCAGAAACATACTTGACGCATGTGTTATGATCCTCAGCAGTAATAATCATTTTGTGTGTCTCCCCTTTTTTGCAATTGTGGGCTGGTTTATGATTGACCATGTGGTTGGTGTAGCTCAGCGGACAACTCCTGTACCTGCCAGGGAGTCACCACCACATGGTAAGACAAGGGTTCGAATCCCAGTCTGGGTGACTATGCTGTACTACACCAATAAGAGTCCTTGGGCAAGACTCCTAACACCACACTGACCTTGTAAGTTGCTCTGGATAAGAGCGTCAGCTAAATGCCAGAAATGTAAATGACCACTTGGGGGCGCCCTCTAGTATAAAGGGTTGTTAAGAGGGCATTTTGGGAAGACATTCAGGGTTCTCTTGCATTCAGACATCATTTAGTAAAACTCATGTCCAGAAAAGACTGGCGTGCTTTATCACTGTTAACCTCAGTTTATTCATAAAACTTCTGTAAAGCTTTGTTAGTAAATCTCTGTAGGACGTAGGGGACGGGTGCCATTTTGGTTTTGTAAAACCGTTTCTTATTTTTTTTTTTTTTTTGTATGTTTCTTTTCAGGTTTAGTTTGGTTTGGATTTTGTGACCTTGGCCTGTTTTGTTTGCTATTTTGGCGTTCGCCCATCCCTATAACCAATATCCCTACATATCATTAAATATTTTGATGGAAATAAACCAACAGTTTTCTGGTTTTCAATGGTGTCTGGTGTTTGGTCTGGCAGAAGTCTGGGGAACGAAGCCTCTCACATTTTCCTTTACGCCCTGACCCTAGACCAGGTCAACACATAGACGCAAACATAAATGACAACACTGGGCCAACATACCTCTAACCCTGCGTCCACACTAGCAAGCAACAAGTATCTTATGTTGCCCTGAGTTTGTCTCTTGCGGGTGTGTTTCAGACTGCTCGAGTTGTTGTGTGTGCGTGTGTACAAGGTCCAGGTTAGATTTATTTTTAAAGCGCCTATTATTGTTATCATTACTTATGAACAAATTCGTATGGAAGCCTAACTGCTAACTAACTTTACTGGTCAGCTAGCATGCTGGCTAACCTAGCTAGCTATCGAGTGACTTAAGACAGAGACACCAACAATAACAAGTTGCAAAGTCTAGACCAACTAACACAGCAGCAAAGTCAGTGATTCAGAGTAAGACTCAAGTGCAGTGTGCAGTCGGTTAGACTCACTTCAGTCCACTTAAAAGGGCTATTTTAAGATGCTGTGGCAAAGATCCTGAGGAGTAACCGGAACAAAAAGCCTTCTCTCTGCTTTCCTCGAGGTCGTTGTGACCTGTGCTTGAAACTCCTGAGGTTTCCCATGTCAAGGAAGTGAGCTGAGACAAAGTGGAGGCATGCCACGAGGGGCCAAAAGAGGAAGCGGTAGCAGTCAGTGGTCGTATCACAATGCACCTCTGCATTGATGCCTCCATACGTCTGGCACCTGCTCTGCTTTTTAAATGCCAGGCCTGAAGGTGCTTGAATAAAACATTGATTGGACTTACTCAGGCTCATCTCCTCCTTGCCTTCTGCACCTGGAGGCCACCTCACTCTTGTGACCTCCAACTATATTAAGAGTGAGATATACCTCCCCCTCCTTCCTTTGCATTACCTTTAACATCCATCCTTGACTTCCAGTTCACCCTATACACCACAGGAGAAGGAGATAACAAGGCATAATACAACATTCTAGCCACCATTACACATACACAGATTTACTGACTGATGATAACATCAACATGTCTTATTAATATGACTAATATTCATGTCTCGGCTACCAAGATCTTAGTTAGTTGCCACATTGTGCTTTCTATTTGAATTGCTGTGTATGCAACATCATAGGACAGAATGATGAAACATGATGGGAAGAGAACATAAACTGCCCGAGTCTACTCATAAATGTAGCAAAAGCAGATCTTCTGGCACAGGGAAAGGGAGATTTGTGAGGATCTCAGAAAATCAAGTTGTTGATCCTCATTAGGCCAAAAAAGTTTACAAGACCATCTCTTATGAGTTTGGATTCCAACAAACCACAGTCAGATAGACTGTACAAATGGAGGACATTCAAGACCACTGACCTGGTCTAGGGTCAGGACGTAAAGGAGAATGTGAGAGGCTTCGTTCCCCAGACTTCTGCCAGATCAAACACCAGACACCACTGAAAACCAGAAAACTGTAGGTTTATTTTCATTGAAATGTTTAATGGTATGTTGGGATATTGGTTTCAGGGATGGGCGAATGCCGAAAGAGCAAACAAAACAGGCCAAGGTCACAAAATCCAAACCAAACTAAACCAGAAAACAAACACACAAAAATAACCCCCTATTTTAGAAACGGTTTTACAAAACCAAAATGGCACCCATCCCATACGTCCTACAGAGATTTACTAACAAAGCTTTACAGAAGTTTTATGAATAAACTTCACATTAACGTGTCTTATTAATACGACTAATATTCATGTCTCGGCTAGCAAGATCTTATTTAGTTGCCACATTGTGCCTTCTCCTTCTCTACTTGAATTGCTGTGTATGCAACATCACTGGACAGTGAAACATGATGGGAAGAGAACATAAACTGCCCGAGTCTACTTATTATAAACTGAGAGATTCCACATTGTGGATAGTTTCTTACTGAACAGTACAGGGAGAGGACAGAAAGGCTATTATTCCCAAAGCATCCAGAGAGTCCAGTTATGGAACACTTATGAAGGTATGGAGGGCTGTGGCATCAACTGGCCATGGCCAGTATTCAAACTCACAGTCTGCTGATAATAAGACATGATCTTAGATAGTTACAACACTTCTAAACTCAATAAAAGTCAAACTGTCCCACATACAGCAAAACAGGCCCAAGCCATGATGCTACCACCACCATGTTTCACAGAGTATGTTCGTATATTGGAATGCAGTATGTTCCATCACTTTTATGAAACCATATATTTGGTCTCATCAGTCTACAAAATATATGTTCAGGTGTGTTCTGGTTTGTCCCTTTGATCTTTAGCAAACTGCAGACGAGCAGCAATGTTCTTTTTGGGGAGCAGTGGCTTTCTCCTTGCAACCCTGTGATGTACACCATTACTGTTCAGTAGTGTTGATGGACTCACAAACAATAACAATAACATTCAGCACTATGAGAGAGGCCTTTAGTTGCTTAGATGTTACGCTGGGTTCCTCTGTGACCCTGCAAACTATTACACGCCCTTGGAGTGATCTTTATTAGTCAACCACTGATGGGGAGAATAACAATGGTCTTGAATGTCCTCCATTTGTACAGTCTGTTTGGCTATGGATTGTTGGAATCCAAACTCATAAGAGATGGTCTTGTAACCTTTTCTGGCCTAATGATCATCAATATCTTGATTTCTGAGGTCCTCACAAATCTCCTTTGCTTGTGCCAGGGTTATGAAGATCTGCTTTTGCTACATATATGATCTTTAAATACAGCACGGCAGTCGCTCACAGTCACCCCATTCATTGAAAACATCTGACTCTAATTTCACTTTCAAGTATAATACTTCCATCCTCTTTGTGGATTTTTCTTTCCTGTGGACGGTTATTGACTTTTTGTTGATGAATCATCAATATATGAATGTCTATCATGTAATATGCTTTTTACTGGGCAAAACAACTCAAAATTCTTACCTGGCAGACTTCTCCTAGTTAAAACCCACAAGCTAGAGCATTTCAAGCAATGTCACTTTAATTAGGCAGTGCCATTTTGGACTCATCAACATTAGGCCTACAGTTTAGTTGATATGTCTGTAACAGTCTCAAAGGAAAAAGAAAAGTAACTGCCATTGTCTCCAATGTTTGCTAGCTAGGCTTATTTGGACTGTAGGTACTGCAGGCTTGATAAACCAGGCCTGCTTGGTGGTACTGTAGTACCACTGACCACACATGCCAGCCATGTGTTAGAGTTGTTGGGTAGTAAAGGTGTGCAAAACCTCATTAGTCCCTTATAGTGTGAGATGACTGTCTTTCATCAGCATAGGCTTTCTGATAAACACTAGCCAGATCCCAGCCACTGAGCACTGCTACTCAAATAACACACAGCATGCTGTCTGCAGCTGTGAGGAGCTGACCAGACTATAGAATTAGAACGAGACTGAGAAAGATAATAGAGCCTCTTTCTATGGGCCAATCAATCAGCCGATGTCTTTATGTTTCTTTTAAAAGATACTGAAAGGCGACGACAAAGAATACAAGTCTTTAAAACTCATTGTGTAGTCTGAAGGCACTGCAGCTACCTAAAATCTGACTCTAAAGTCGAGACAGAGCTTAAGCCTAGTGGTTTTCAGTCTCTGTCCTTGGGATGCTGCGTCCATTCTAATTGATTAGACTAAAAGTGTCTTTAAAAAAACAAGAAATACAGATGTAGCAGGATAAAAGACTACTTAACTAATGAGGTCCTTCTAGAACTGCAGTGGAACGTCTTGGTACATCCAGCATCTATTAGAATGGGAAGTGGAGTTGGTTAGGCTCTATTGTTATCAATGAAGCAATCTTTGTGGAAATAAATGGAAATGATAAAGTTTGGTAAATATGGCACTTGGCTCCTAGCATTTGATTGAACACGTTTAACCAAGACTTTCTTCAGTTTGTTAAATATTTAGATAGCTAGTTAGCACTGTCCCGACAGTGTTAAATATGGGACTGACAAGCAATGGTTGCGTTTACATACCGATACCTGCAGATGTCTGCTATGCATCCCATCAATAAACTTACAGAAGAAGGCATGGTGTGAACGTAACCTTAAACTCAAATTTCATGGAACTGGTTTCACTTTTGCCAAAAAGCATATTTCATCTAAAAGATATAGAATATTTACATCCTTAATTTCATCAAGCATTCAGATTCAGAGTCGCTGCAAAAGTGTTTTATTGCCAATTGCTGTGTTAAGCTGCTTGCTTTATCCAGTACTGAGGTTGGTTCTCACCCACGCACAGATATAGAAATCTGAAAAAAACAGAGTAAGGGTCTACTTGTGCTGAGAAATCCCAAGCTAAACTCAGATTTCTAGACCTTACTCCAATCCAAGAAATAGGAGCATGCTGTTGACCACCTGGGTAATCAGATAACTGAGCATTGGATTTTACCTGTGCTTGATGTTACATGTCTGTGGTTGGTGTAGCTCAGTGGGTAACACCACTACCTGCCAGGGAGCCACCACCACAAGTGGGAGACTGGGGTTTGAATCCCAGTCTGGGTGACTATGCTGTGCTACACCAAGAAGAGTCCTCGGGCAGGACTCCTAACACTACTTTGGCCCACCTGTAATATGATTAACCTTGTAAGTCGTTCTAAGAGCGTCAGCTAAATGCCATAAATGTAAATCTAATATGCTCAGAATGGCCGACCCATGTACTGATATGAAACATATACACAAACCATTCGGCTCACTAGTTTTGCGTAGTGCTAGGATCTGCTAGTATTCTCGTCCATAAGTATTCCCATCGTGTCCCTGTTGTTGATGTGACGCAGGTGTATCATATTAACACTGTACGAGCACTTCACTTCATCAAAGTCTTTATAGCGTCTCTGATTTTCATGAAAAGGTCATGTTAACATCAGTGCTAGTCGCGCTTTCGGGTTCTCCTTCAGACTTTATGAACTACCATTCCCAATAATACACCTTGCCATGACATCATCATCACAAGTCCTCTATCTGTCAATCATAAACTTCCTTCCCATTCCTCCTCCCCTGAATACTGATGCATCCCACCTGTTAATCATTAACCTCTGTTTGCTCACTTTTCAAAGCATTGTCTACCCACTATTGCATACTGAGCATTCTCTGTGTATTCTTTTGGCTACAATCTCTACTTTGTCTCTGAGTTTTTGGGTGTTCAGTTTGTTTTTCATGGATAGAGATAAAATAAATAAAAATTTAGGTTGGAGTAAAGGTTCAGTTTGATTTTGATTGATGATTGATTGATAGAGGAGAAGATAGTAAGAGTGCCCCACCAAACAAAAGCCCAGCAGTATTCCAGTGTTTGGCCTTGACCATCTGCAGAAATTAAATTATGATAGGATTATTAAGTGCATGTCACAGATAAGCGATGGTAGCCACTGCAACCAACTGAACACCACTTTATTACCTGAATGTTTTTGCATTTAAAAATCCAATATGATTTCCCATTAAGTCAGTAGTTTTCAGTCCCAGTCATGAGAACTCCATACACGTGTGTTGTCTGCCTGGGTTAAAGATTAGTCATTACCTGGCGGGCTGAATCAGACGTGTTGGAGAGGTCCAGTTCAGAGCTCTGATAACATCTGCCTTTTGTTTTTTAAGTAGGCTAGAAGAGTTTGGGATAAAGCCAGTAACAAAACGTGTATTGCCTTTTATCCTGAAGCAGGACAAGGATAAGAACAGGGTATCAGGGATTCATGGTATTACCACTGAGTGCAGTTATTATTGCTGATTTTCATTATTCATATTCTACACGGACAAAGATATTTCAGTGCGCTTTAATTTCAGTAATGAGTACAGGGGGGACAGGAAGAGAAACGCTCCTTTCTTCTTTATTAACAAGTATTCGTCATCCAGTATTCATGCCGAACGAGCAGAAAGGTCTGTCAGATGTAAATTCGGAGTAAGATGTTTTTGAAGTCAGCCGGCTGGATTTCCATGCTTTAAACTCTCTATTTCTAGCTACATCGAAAGAGCTCGTCACATTTGACTGGGTCAGCTGTAAAACTGGCTGTAGAGACACATCCTGGAGTCTAAAGTGCTTGGCTTAACACAGACAGTGCCGTTCCATATGGACTGTGATGGTTTTATTTATTTATTTATTTATTTATTTATTTATAATATTGCCTTTATGGTTGCGCATGCCGATGCCTCCCCATGTTAAGTACAGGGCTTCAACCCCTCATTTTGGATTGGCAGAAGCACAGAACCTTTGTTCTCCATATGGAAAACTTTGCAGCTCAGTTCCCGTACCTTCTTGATCCCCAGAGGCACGGAGAAAATAAAGCCTGTAAATGTCAGAGCTCTAATTAGTCCTAATTGAGCCTTCCTGATGGAATCCTGACGTGGTTTGCGAGGAGAGAGGATACGGGGTGGGTTGTTTGCAGCGCTTAATGAAATAATGGTCATTAAAATTCATTTCTTAATAAATGGTGATTATTGGTGTTCTGTGTTGGAATTATAAATGGCAGCATCGATGCTAACCAGCAGCCTCTGTTCTGGGGCATGCTATATTTCATGCATTTTAATTAGCAGGGTCCGCAGGATGTGCTTAGGAGCCCCAAAATACCGGCAGCAGTGCTGTTCGTACTCCAAGCCAAAGTAAGGTTCACTTTACCTCCCTCTCTTTTTCTGATTGACAGGTCAGCGGTGTAGTGGATGGAATCCGACAAACCCAGGACTCTGAGTTTTGTCATCTTTCTGTACCCTGCAAGCAGCAGAGATGACTAAGCAGAGATGACTTCCTTCTAGACAGAGGGAAAATAACTTTTGTTCGCCAATATTGTGCATCCTGTCTTCCTTTTCTGCCTCCAGCTTCTCTTTATGCTGAATCGTGCGGTAGGAAAGCGTTCGGCAGGTCCCAGAGGTTATTTATGCTTCTTAATTTTGCTGTCATATGAAGTGGGAAGTATTTTAAAGGGAGACAGGAAGGTTAATAAATAATTGCTGCTGGTCTCCCATCAGAATTAAACATTTATCGTAAGGCCGAGTCAAAGCTGCGCTCTTCTTTAAAAGGGAATACTACTGATTTGCCAAAACGACTACATAATTAAACCGCTAAAAATGTAAACAAAGTCATTCTGAGTGGTTTGATGTGAAACAAGCCCTTCTACAGAAACGCACCAGACGTTTCATATTGCATATGAAATTGCAATAATAAAGCCTGAGATATTGATTTATGGTAGTTCAGGGAGGCTAGCTTTTGCACCAGTAGCTGCCCCAAGATGGAATTGACTGACAGGAAAAGAAACTTGGTGGGTAGGATTGACACTGTGAGACTTGACAAATGATTCACGGCAGCACATGTGATGTAATCAAGGACAGGCCTTATTGCTGTAGTTGGTAGACAATTGTGGACATTCAGTTAGTGATAATACCCTCCATGAGTCATCCTGGCAGGCAGCTGCACGACCCAGGATGCATCCAGACCGTTACGACAGCTGCCCTTAACACCACGTCAACGCCATCAAAGACTGCAATGGTGTCATGCCAGACCGTCATGGAGTGACTCAGAATGGCAGTGGGTCATCTTCAGTAAGTCCCGCTTTTGTCTTAGTGGAGACGACTGACGAATTCATGTGTGAAGGCACTGTGGTCAGCACCATGATGTACGATTTGTTGTTTCATGCGTCACACAGACTTGGTGTCACTCCACTTCCACCCCTACCACAAAATATATCGTCGCTGTCCAAAGAAAAACAGATCTCCAAAACGGCAACTTTACAGGAGAGGCCAAAAACCTCATTTCATTTGAATGAAAGTCAATGGAACCAGACGTCCTTCCAAGTGGTTTTGGGCCATTTCTGTCGGTTCATTCTTCATGAAATCTCCACACGGTGTAAACAGCCACTATTGTGATCAAATGAGGCATAAAAGTAAAAATCAGCAAAAATGGAGATACATGTTTTCATTGGACAGCGACGATATATATATATATATATATATATATATATATATATTTTGGCCAATTTCTCTATAGTCTGTTCATTATGAAATGTACACACAATGTAAAGGACGACAGGCACGTTCAAACAATCAAAAAAATAAAAACTGAAAACTATAATTAGGTTTTGTTTTTGTTTTTTGTTCCAACTGCAGCGCCATATGTCATATACCAACATCCACACAGATATTTTAGAAATATTGTATGGCATTAATTCTGTATTTCCATAAACCCGTTCGGGTACAACTGCAGGCAAAGAACAACAGCACGAAGGAACCGAAAATTCTTCTGTGGGCAGGACAGCGTAGAAGGCATCAGTGTTCTGTAAGCATCCTCTGTGGGAAGCTGCTGTCATTGGTATGACAGCATGCTCCTGTCTAAGCACTCTGTAATGAGAATAGTTATGGGCATGGCTAGGCTCTCCTCTCTGTGTACTCCGTCACAAATGAGCTGTTAATGAATATGCATGCTACATAGCTGTATGGGGGTGGGGGAGCTCACACATGTGACTGGTGCCATCCCGAGCAGGTACGCTACTGAGATGAAGGAAATGGAAAAAGACTTAATATGGAAATAAGAAACTTCAGTACGTGTTAATTGATATGAAGAAAGATGCATGCATGCAACATGGCTCCATGCTGTACGGCACCACAGCAAAATTGCAATCATCTGCACAGTATAAATCTAAAAATATGAGGTGATGCTTTCACTGCTAGCTCAAGATCAGACAACACTCAAGGCAGTGTGTGGGAAAGACCCAGGGTTTTGAAGTGCTAATGGGTTAGATCATTACCCAGTCGGCGCTGCAGTCTTGACAGATGACTGGTTTTACTGATGTAGCCGTGTGTATGCAACAATATGCTCACTGTGGGCATTAATGAGCTCTGTTTGTCTGTCTTAGTCTCGGTGCCCCAGACTTACAAGCACGCATATTATTAAGTGATTGATGAAAATTCATGAGCACTGAACCCTGAGCCCCCACCAACACCACCACCCAACACCCGCAAAGTCTGTTGTACCCTTCAGTTAGGTGTCTTTTAAGGGAAGCAGTCTCAGGATGATGACGGTAATGGTTTGCCATAATTGCACATAGAGGACCTGCACTGGGAGAGGAGAAATGAGAGACAGAAAAGGGTCCGGGGTCCCGAATTTTTTTTACCATCAATAGTGCATTCCAAATTTGCAGCTTCTTCCTGGCTTCTGCATTAGCAGGACAAAAAGAACCTCCAGCAGTTTGATGTGCCTTCATTGTGGCTAGAGTGCCCCCTGCTGTTTGCAAAGCCCCAGATATTAGCTGGCAACCCAGTCTGACTTCATTAAGGAGCCCAGGCTGTACAGCGAGCTGTCCTTCATCATGACGAAGGAAAAAGGAAATACAAAGAGAAATCAAGGGTCACGGAACATCTTATTTTTTTCCCCCCTTTTCCACTCCCGTTTGTCCTTTACTCAACCCTCCGGAGCCTTCAATGGGTTCCACTCTGCTGAATCACCAGGAACACGCTGTCTCCTGGATTCATTATGGTCCATCCCTGACTTCGGCTGTCCTCACTGGCCCCCATGAAGCCTACCGTGTGGAACAGAGGTGGGACTGAGATTTATGTGTGCTGCTTGCGTACCCCTCCCTCGACCCCGCTCAATTTTTCTTTCCACGTTTTAAAAACAAAAAAAGATGACGCGTTCCAAAGCGCTAGTAGAGCAGAACTGCCCTGCTGGAGCGGGGCATCTCATTTGCACATGGAAACAGGCCGAGGTAGTGAACGCTTGGGGAAAATAACCCTACTGGAACACGTTTCCCATAGATGGTATCTAGTCAGGGCAGCCCAGTACAAGGCCGGTCAGCAGGAGGGCCGGTCAGTGCTCCAGTGCTCTTCATAAAACCCAACTTGATGGATCCCTCCTCCTGAGCAGTGATCTATCACAGGCAGCTGCTGGACTCATAATAAAGTTGTTTGTGCTGTTTGGTGGGGCATGCATATAAATGTGCTCCCTGCAATGCACTACATCTTCATTTCTGCTCATCGGCGCTGGCAGCAGTATATTACGGGCAAATGATTGTGATGACCTGTGCATTTTCTTGCGCCCGAGCACACTCGTGCCTGGGCGACGTGCATACGGAGCAGCGGCGGCGCGTGAGGCGGCTGTGATGGGAGTCTTACGTAGTGGTGCATAGAGAGTATTTCTCCTCTCTCGCGGGCCTAGCCTCGCTGAATGAATGGGATTATTGAGCAGAGTGTTAAATCATGAGCACAGATGCATGGCTAAGTGCTATGTGTGAACACAGGTCAGCAGTGCGAAGGGGCCAGCCGCTATGATGTATTTAATGGGAGCAGCGGGACGAGCCTTTATTGGATGATTCATCAAGGGATTGGCATGGTAGCCGGGCTAATATTGACCCTCTTAACACCCTGCATGGATGGTCAGTCAACCACAGCCCTCCATTAGAGCAAGCCCGCCGCCGCTACAACAACACCGCGAACAGAGGCCACATTCACAGCCACCATAAGCGCTCCGGGTGTTTTCGCGCTGCTCCTACAATCGCTGACGTCCACAAGCCCATTTTACATCTCGTTTTATTACAAATATATATTTTGATAGTAAATAATATGCTTGTAAAACATACACCTGTTTTAGTATCTCATGCACTTTTATGGGGGGTGTTCTCTCTTAAACCCTTTATGAGCATTTCAGGGGTGGAGGAATTGGTGGGGGGGTGGCATCTGAAGGGAGTAGAGATGTGTACTGGACAAGCAAGGGTGGTCTCTGGATGGTGTGTGGGGTGGGGGGCTTGGGGGAGGAAGAATGGTTCACATTATAGATAGGGCTCATTTTGCCAACAAGTATACAAGCAAACACACCGATCAGCAGTTCCAGTCCTTTGCATTCCCCACGCCATGAGCTTTTATATACAGCGTAATAACAAACTGGTGGCACAGCTGTGTCCTTTTTGCCAAGCCAGACCAAACAAAATGAAAACAGACCGAAGCAGGAATGATTAAATGTCTCCGCAGATTCCCCCCAATGCCGGGAAAAGTCTGATGTTCATCTGTGTCAACAGCTTCCTGGCACACGGCAATCGAATGTTCATGAAACTCTCATCCCAGGCTCTCAGAAATCCACAGGGCGCACCATCATAGTGGTCATGGTCGCCATCAAGCTCGGCCCCTTCCAGTAATACCATTTGATGCCGTTGTAGCGCATTACATTGGAGATTCCAGCATAGTAGATCCCGTTCAAATTGGACGGTCCGCAGGCTTCGAACCACCATCCTACAACAACAAGGAGATCAGAAATTAGGCTTCCCATCTGGGTGCCACTTTGCCAATTGGCCCCTGACATAGTAACCTCATACGACTCTGAGACAAATATTTCCAGAGCACTGGAATTCAGGTCAGCACTATTACTGTACATCACAACAATTGGCTCTTTTCCAGCGTTCCTGCTGTCTCCTTGGTTACCATAGAAACAGAAGACTGTATGGCAATACAGTGGGTTTATGGTAATGTGATGATTTTTGGTAATGAAGTGACCCGGGGAAATTCTTTTGCATAATTTAGGTAATGAGAGACTTATTACAGGCTGAGGAAACCCAAACGGCAGAACGAGACACAGGGTCCGATCCTTACCCCCTGAGGCCATCTGAGCGCACTTGCAGCTGCAGCCGTCATTGTCCTGGTCCTTGGTGCTGAACATGGTGCCAGAGTTGGTCAGGCTGCTGATGCGTCCAGCTGTACCACTGAAACCTTGAGCGTGGAGACTGTAGGGAGGGACAGTGAGAGGAAGCAGTAAGACATGTGTTGAGTGGTCCTTTTTAGATGACACTCAGCAGACCCTCTTAGTACCACATCAACAACATAACAGTGATGTAGCAGCAGTGAATCTGTTCAGTAGGTCATTAGGAGACTTTTAAATCATTACATAATTAAATAGGTTTAGAATCTGCTGAACGAATCCTCTCACTGTGTCTGTAGATGTTAACCTGAGAGGTCCCTGAACACATGTCGGGTATAATACAGATCATCCCAACATCCTCAACAAGCTTTTCAAGACATGCTGCTGAGCTCAGCAGGTTTAGGCTTTGGATAAGGTTGGGGTCAGCAGTAGGGTCACTTTGAGGGATATGATTAGGTTTTAGGTTGAGGTTAATGTTAGGATTAGGATTAGGGACTAATTGAGGGTTAGGTTTTGGGTTGAGGGTAATGTTAAGGTAAATATTACGGCAAACTGGGGATTAAGGTTAGGTTTTGGGTCGACGTTAAAGTTAGGATTGGGATTAGGGCTGGGGAAGAGTTAGGATTATTTTAGGGTTAAGGTTAGGATTAGGGCTAGGGCTAGGAAGAGGTATAGGATTAGGTTTTGGGTTGAGTTAGAGTTTAGGATGAGTATTACAGCCAAATTGAAGGTTAGGATTAGGTTTTAAGTTAAGGTAAAGGTTACGGCAAGGTGAGGATTAGGGTTAGGTTTTGGGTTGACGTCGAAGTTAGGATTGGGATTAGGGCCAGGGGAGGGTTAGGATTAGCTTTGGGTTAAGGTTAGTATTAGGGCTAGGGCTAAGAAGAGGTATAGGATTAGGTTTTGGGTTGAGTTAGAGTTTAGGATGAGTAGTACAGACAAATTGAAGGTTAGGATTAGGTTTTGAGTTAAGGTAAAGATTACGGCAAGGTGAGGATTAAGGTTAGGTTTTGGGTTGACGTTAAAGTTAGGATTGGGATTAGGGCCAGGGGAGGGTTAGGATTAATTTTAGGTTAAGGTTAGGATTAGGGCTAGGAAGAAGTATAGAATTAGGTTTTTGGTTGAGTTAGAGTTTAAGTTGAGTATTACAGCCAAACTGAAGGTTAGGATTAGATTTGAGTTGAGGTTAGGATAAGGTTTTGGGTTGAGGTTAAGGTTATCATCAGGGCCTGGGTGCGGAATAAGATTAGATTTTAGGATGAGGTTAAAGTTAGGGTTAAGTTTGGGGACAAATTCAGGGTTAGGTTTTGGATGAGGTTGGGGTCAGTGTTAGGATCAAGGTCAGGGTTATGATACCTAACCCTAGGATTAGGTTTTGGTTGAGGTTTATGTTAGAATTATGTTTTGGGTAGAGGTTAAGGTTAAGGTTGGGATTAGGGTCAGGATAAAGTTTAGGATTAGGTTTTGGTTGAAGTTAATGTTAGGGTTAAGATTAAGGTTAGAATTATGTTTTGGGTAGAGGTTAAGATTAGGTTTGGGATTAGGGCCAGGATGAAGTTTAGGATTAGGTTTTGGTTGAAGTTAATGTTAGGGTTAAGATTAAGGTTAGAATTATGTTTTGGGTAGAGGTTAAGGTTAGGTTTGGGATTAGGGCCAGGATGAAGTTTAGGATTAGGTTTTGGTTGAAGTTAATGTTAGGGTTAAGATTAAGGTTAGAATTATGTTTTGGGTAGAGGTTAAGGTTAGGTTTGGGATTAGGGCCAGGATGAGGTTTAGGATTAGGTTTTGTTTTGAGATTAAGGTTGGATTAGGATTTGGTATGTAAACAATGTAAATAATGAACCAACAATCAGCCAAGAATCGTTTATTGCCAATGGCATCACTGCAAAGAATGCGTTTTAGCAACTGTATTTTCAGGAACCGGAGATATCACGCGGAGATCTTTCATTCTGCCCAGCTTCATTTAAATGCATTCAGCTCGGCTCCGGAATGTGACCTCCATTATCCATAATCTATTGTCTGGAATGATTCACAAGGTACGATTCTGCGCATTCAGCATGGAAAGTGCACAAGGAAGGACCACACAGCAAGGGACTGCAGGAGAGCACTTGGGCTGGAAGACATCCTTACACAACAGGTCGTTTGGCTTGTTGTTCCCATGTGAACACAACACACCAGAGACAGCGCCAGCATTCTCAGCATGCAAATAAAACTCACACATACGGTAAAAGGTGAAATGGGGAACCGAGCACGGTGGGATCTGGCACGGGGTTTTCGGAGCTCCTTTCCAGGTTGTTTAGCCACACGCACGGTTTTTCAACAAGCCCAGATTGAATACGCTCATACCGCTCAGTGAGCCTCATTCAATTCAGCACACACCAGAATCGGATTTCAGTTCATCTGCTCTGAGTTTAATTTCATTTTTTTTCTGGTCCGGGTATAATCATGCCCACAAGTAATGCCTGGTGCGTTAGCTGCAACAGTTAGAGAGAGAGCGAGATTTGTTTGACTTGGCAGTTTTCTGGCAAAGCCAGGTGCTTGACAGCGTTTGTTTGGGTTCTCTCCAGTAGGCAAGTCTACCCCTGGGATCAGCAGGCTAGCGGCAGCTGTGATGGGGAGAGGAATGGAAGGCAAACAGTGGCAGTTTGCCCTGCAGTGAGCTCATCGTTTTGACTGATGTATTTAAGGACATGGAGGCCTTCTGTGTGTGTTTATTTATTTGTTTATTTATTTATGTATTTATTTAAATTATTTTATTATTTGTTTTATTGCATAAAGGCAAAGAGAAAGATCTTAAACATTCCAGTAATTAAATGATTATTATTCACAGCTATATAAAAATTGGAAAAACATGGTGTTTTCATAAAAACAGTAATTTGCAAAGGTTTGATTTTTGATGATTGTGAAATAGTGTAAACAACACATGCTCTACAGATAATTAGCTTTAATATGTCATATTAAAATACTGAAAAAAATTGGTATGAAAATTTAAATGTGCCAAAACTTAGTTTGTTCCATTTTCCCCATTTTTTAAAATTCAGCATAAACAGTAGTTATGCAATAAAGCAGGTTTATTATTTGTTGCTCTTGGTGTCCCAGTATAGTTGCAGACTGTACATGCAAACTGCAATGTAAGCCTCATAGACAGCTCCAGTTCTTCATGAGCTGAAGGAAACAGAATTCATTATTGCTAGTGCTGTGTCAATTCCATCAGTGTACAGTACCTCAGTAAGTGTAATGTGTTAGTGTGCTGTAAGTAGTGTGTTGGTGTACAGTACCTCAGTAAGTGTAATGTGTTAGTGTGCTGTAAGTAGTGTGTTGGTGTACAGTAACTCAGTAAGTGTAATGTGTTAGTGTACTGTAAGTAGTGTGTTGGTGTACAGTAACTCAGTAAGTGTAATGTGTTAGTGTGCTGTAAGTAGTGTGTTGGTGTACAGTAACTCAGTAAGTGTAATGTGTTAGTGTGCTGTAAGTAGTGTGTTGGTGTACAGTAACTCAGTAAGTGTAATGTGTTAGTGTGCTGTAAGTAGTGTGTCGGTGTACAGTAACTCAGTAAGTGTAATGCGTTAGTGTGCTGTAAGTAGTGTGTTGGTGTACAGTAACTCAGTAAGTGTAATGTGTTAGTGTACTGTAAGTAGTGTGTAGGTGTACAGTAACTCAGTAAGTGTAATGCGTTAGTGTACTGTAAGTAGTGTGTAGGTGTACAGTAACTCAGTAAGTGTAATGCGTTAGTGTACTGTAAGTAACGTGTTGATGTACATAACGGTAATGCGTTAGTGTACTGTAAGTAGTGTGTAGGTGTACAGTAACTCACTAAGTGTAATGCGTTAGTGTGCTGTAAGTAGTGTGTTGGTGTACAGTAACTCAGTAAGTGTAATGCCTTAGTGTACTGTAAGTAGTGTGTTGGTGTACAGTAACTCAGTAAGTGTAATGTGTTAGTGTACTGTAAGTAGTGTGTTGGTGTACAGTAACTCAGTAAGTGTAATGTGTTAGTGTGCTGTAAGTAGTGTGTTGGTGTACAGTAACTCAGTAAGTGTAATGTGTTAGTGTGCTGTAAGTAGTGTGTAGGTGTACAGTAACTCAGTAACGGTAATGTGTTAGTGTACTGTAAGTAGCGTGTTGGTGTACAGTAACTCAGTAAGGGTAATGTGTTAGTGTACTGTAAGTGGGATTTTTTCACAGGAGTTGGCAAACTGGACAAATACTGAGCAAACCTTTCTGGTGTGAGATGTATTAAATCATAAAGGTGGCGTTTGGCCTTCAGACAAACTACTGCACAAAACTCTGTAGACAGGAGTGACACACATAAGGTTACAGCCTACGTCACTAACTTTTATTAATATCACTGGCAGGGATAACCGCTGTTGTGTGCTCTCTGTTTCCAATTAGTGGTGAGACTATTTTGCATCCTTGTATCTCTTTTAGCTCTCGCCAACGAGCAAAAGCCAGTCCAAGATTTACTCTTGTCTAGTCTTTTGTTTGCTTACTGTCTTGTTTTCTTCTCCTCTGACAATGTCTTCTTTAGTCTCCTCTGAGCCTCTGCCATGATGTCTGTGCTGGGAATACCAAGCTAGCTTCTCCTTTCCTCTTATAGCTCGCTAAAGAGCCATACGTGTGTTGCAGTTAATCATTACCAAATTCCTGCTAGAGTTCTAATGCCAGCTTCCCCCACTGTCCAAAGAAAAACAGGAATCTCCAAATGGCAACTTTACAGGAGAGGCCAAAAACCTTCTTTAATTTGAAAGGAAGTAAATTGTGAACCGGACATCCTTCCAAGCAGCTTTGGGCCATTTGTGTTGGTACGTTCTTCATGAAATTCACACACAGTGTAAACAACAGCTCATGTAATCAAATGAGGCATTAAAGTAAAAATCAGCATAAATGGAGATACATGTTTTTCTTTGGACAGCGACGATATAGCAGGCTCCATTAGAATGATCTTAAAGCTGTTATCTATTGAATTCTATTCAGATTCAGAGAGCTAATAGGAGTACACGTAGCATAAGACATAAAATGTCATGACATCTAACATGATTTGGCATATCACTGCACAAAATCTCTTATGATAATTCATGACAGGATATGACATTATGATGTGTAACTATACTGCCAAATGTATTCACTCACACATCCAAATCACTTCAGGTGTTCCAATCACTTCCATGGCCACAGATGCAGACTGCTTCTACAGACATTAGTGAAAGAATGGGTCGCTCTCAGGAGCTCCAGTGTGGTGCCGTGGTAGGATGCCAGTGGTGAAATTTCCTCACTACTAAATATTCCACATTCGCCTGTAAAATGACAGAGCGGGGTCAGCAGATTCTGAGGTGCACAGAAGTCGTCATCTTTCTGCAGAGTCACTGCAGAGTTTCTGCAGACCTCCAAACTTCATGTGGCCCTCAGATTAGCTCAGAACCCTGCCTGGGGAGCTTCATGGAATGGGTTTCCATGGCCGAGTAGTTGCATTCCAGTCTTACATCACCAAGCACAATGAAATGCAGTGCCAAATGCAGTGGTGTAAAGTGCCGCCGCTGGACTCTAGAGCAGTGGTGTTCCCTAGAGTGAGCAATCATGCTTCTCAGTCTGGCAATTGGATGGACGAGTCTAGATTTGGCGGTTGCCAGGAGAACGGTACTTGTCTGACTCCATTGTATCAAGTTTGGTGGAGGGTGGATTATGGTGTTGGGTTGGTGTTCAGGAGTTGGGCTCGGCCCCTTAGTTCCAGTGAAAGGAACTCTTAAAGCTTCAGCACACCAAGACCTGGACAGTTTCAATTTCCCAACTTTGTGGAACAGTTTGGGGGTGGCCCCTTCCTGTTCCAACATGACGGCCCATAAAGACATGGATGACAGGTCTGGTGTGGAACAGCTTGCCTGGCCTGTCCTGACCTTAACCTGACAGAACACCTTTGGGATGAATTAGAGTGGAGAGTGCGAGCCAGGCCTTCTCGTCCAACATCAGTGTCTGACCTCACAAATGGGCTTCTGACAGAATGGTTGACCAGAAAATGACCATAAGCACTTTCCAAAACTTTGTGAAAAGGCTTCCCAGAAGACTTGAAGTTGTTATAGCGGCTAAGGGTGGGCCAATATCACTTTGAATCTTAAGGATTAAGAATGGGATGTCACTTAAGTTTATATGTGAGTGAAGGCAGATGAATACTTTTAGCTGTGTGGTGTATGTCAGTTTTTTGTAGCAGGCTTTAAGTGTGAGGCAATTTAATTTTTTTACAGCTGAACTAGACATGGAGTAGATCACAGCGATGGTCATTTTATACGTTTAAATAACCGAAAAATTAAACCACAAAGCACTAAAACACTACCATTTCTTTCCTCTATTTGGGACCACAGAGGGCTTGTAACGCTATGTCTCTCAGTCTTATGTCTCAGTAGTTGTTTGAGCGATACTGTATGTATCTTAATGAACCCCATATTTCTTGCCAGCTTCTTACCCATGCGCAGCCCTACTTAGCAAGTGGTTTAGAGTTGAAGGAAGTTAGACTCTATTTAGCCCCCAGTGGTGCCTCACTAAGGCAGGAAGGTTCAGAAGTTTCGTCATTGTTGTTTGCTTTTGGGATCTGAAGGAGCATTTGGACTGGCATTGGCTATTAACTCACATGTGGTATTAATGTTAACCAACACCCTGTGACTTACTTCTTATTGGTGAAGATGATTGAAAAACTAATTGGTAAAAAAAAATCCCTTTGGTCAATATGTTCTCTAACTAACCCAAGTACAAATCTAAAGAATCGGGTTGGTGTAGCTCAGCAGGTAACACCACTACCCAGAGTGCCATTTCTACATGTGGGAGACTGGGGTTCAAATCCCACTCTAGGTGACTATGCTGTGCTACACTAATAAGAGTCCTTGGGCAAGACTCCTAACACTACACCGGCCTACCTGTAATATGATTAACCTTGTAAGTTGCTCTGGATAAGAGCGTCAGCTAAATGCCGTAAATGTAAAGAAACGTGTCAAATTAATCAAACCATATGGCTAAAAATTGAGCCACTGAATTTATCATATTAGTAGCTTATGCTTTTTTAAAATTATTTCTCAATAAAATGCACAAAAATGAGTCACCTGTGACTGAAACATGCCTAATAGCATGTAATACCTCCACCACCATGAATAACAGCTGTGATTGTATTTAACATGGACTGGACAAGGTTCTGGACCAAGGACACATCAACCAAAAAAGACTCCCAGGAGAGTTTCCTATAGGTGTTTGGCCACTGATGGTAGACCTGTATGACTGTACGCTTCCATACACCTGCAGATTCAGCTACTTCCTTCACACTATGGTCTTTGGTATGCCCAAACACCATCACCTCTGTTAGCCATTCATTAACATCTGCATTGGAGCCATTTACCACACATGGAATGAGACGTTCCCTGCACTGTAGCACCCCTTCCCAATCTATGTATCCCATCACTCACACCCCACAGGTATTTATAGCCCCATCATTCTCCTGCAGCGCCATCTGCAGGAGTCTGAAGTTACTACCACCTTAGACAGGCATGGTGACATGGAGATTTTATGTCCAGTAAGCTTATAATCACTTTAGACAAGGGACATTGATTCTTGGCTTGATGAAGAACCACCCTGTCATAGTATATCATTAGTCACACAAGTTTACTACCTGTACTTCTTTTCCTCTCCGTCGATGCTGAAGCGGTCATACTGAGAGTAAGCCTGGTTTCCCTCCGTGTCTTTAAGATGGACCTGCAGAGCGTAGTCTCGGGAGGTGGTGAGCAGGTGAATGACATCATTTCCCAGCCAGTGTTCTCCTGTGGGGTCTCCGAATCCCTGCATAATAGATGAACATCCAAGACATCTGCTTCTGCTGTGGGAGTTCATTTGTGCACTTAACCCCTGGAAAAGGTACCCCATAAAGTGGTTTACCATACGTCGTTTCTGTCTTACTAGGGAAGTAAATGAACAACATTTGTCTGGTGCTATTTAAATATTGCGGCTGGGTGCTCAAACACCTCAGAGCAGATATTATCAGCCATGGAGGGGGGCCTCCCTAAATCCCACGCTCCGGCTGGGGCCAAATATTTATCATCCACTTGTAAAAACATTTTCTTGGAAAATAAATAGAGAGCAAAAAGGAAGAAAACGGTTTCGCTCTTTGCAGCCTGTTGTGAGGAGGGGGTATTCCCAGAGTAGCCATAGTAATTTATCTACTGAAGTGGGTGAGACAAATTACCACCACTGCCTCATTTAAAAGCCTAATAAGAGTCCATATCTAAGGCAGAGCTTAAGGACAGAGCATCATTATATTATAGGTGCAAGTCATTGGTTTTAAAATGAGCTTTAAACCCACCTGGGTATCATTAAATCAGAGCTTTTATATCCAGTGTGCTGAATTCAGCTTTGTCCAGCAGTGGATCGCTAACACGCACGCCATAAAAGGATAATGGATTTAGCTCTCGTCCCAATACCCCTTTGCCTTATTGAGTTTACTAGAGGCGAGTTCTAGAGGATCGCTAAGCAGAAAAGCTGGGGATCAATGTGTCGAGGTGTCCAACCAGTAAGGAGTCAATGCAGGTGTAAAAACAGCAAGTGACATCAGAGATCAGTCAAAACAACTCCCTTCTCAAAAAGGTCAGCTAAGGTCAGCAGCCCATGAGTTTTGCATGTGAGATTTGTCAAACATAGGAGATGCGCTCTCACCAATCTATCAAGGAAATGTGTTTTCAATACAAACGAGATCAAGACGTCTTTCTAAATGATGGTCAGGGATGCACATTAATCAGCTCTGGCTAGTTAAGTGTGACCAGTTAGATAAGGACACTGCTCACAGAAGCACTTACCATTTTGTACTCTTTCCAGCTACGGTGGAAGTCCACTGAACCGTTAACGCGGTGCTGAAGAACAGTCCAGCCTCCTCCTCTGGTCTTCATATCACAGAACACCTAGTGAGTCATACAGAATCATTTTACATGTCACATATAAAATGGCCACAAACTGTTTTAACTTCAGGAAGATCTCATGGGGTGCTACTGCAGACTCCCTGCAGCACTGAAAGAGCTGGGCTGTCTGGAGGCTGGGATTTCTGGAGGTAACCGTGTGAGGTATGTTAGTCTTTAGAACGCTACAGGGTCCTGAGATTGGAGGGTTATGGTGGTATTTGAGAGGAGACATGAATGAGCTGTTTGGAGTTAGAAGTTGAGAAGAGTAGTTTTGAAGTTGCCACCAGCTACTACTATTACTATTACTATCACAACTACAACATGAACTTTTACTACTGCCACTACTGTTACTTGTGTTATTACTACTACTTAAAATACTTCTACCGCTACAGTACTAATATTATTATTATTATTGTATTACTACTAGTACTCTTACTACTACTAATGCTTCTACTGCAACTACTAATACCATTATTACTGATACTGCTAATACAATTACTACTGCTACTGCTACTACTACTACTACTACTACTACCACTACTACTATTACTACTACCACTACAACTGCTACTACTCCTACTAATTCTAGTAGTACTTCTACTGCAACTACTAATACCATTATTACTGATATTGCTAATACAATTACTACTGCTACTGCTAC
Source organism: Prochilodus magdalenae (assembly GCA_024036415.1). NCBI lineage: Eukaryota > Metazoa > Chordata > Actinopteri > Characiformes > Prochilodontidae > Prochilodus > Prochilodus magdalenae. The sequence continues at coordinate 28,598 of JAMWET010001180.1, forward strand.
TACTACTACTACTACTACTACTACTACTACTACTACTACTCCTACTAATTCTAGTAGTACTTCTACTGCAACTACTAATACCATCATTACTGATATTGCTAATACAATAACTACTACTATTACTACTACCTCTACTACTACTACCACTACTACTACTTCTACTACTGCTACTCCTACTACTACTACCTCTAGTACTACTACTACTACTGCTACCACTACTACTACTCCTACTACTACTACTACTACTACCTCTACTACTACCTCTACTACTGCTACCACTACTACTACTCCTACTACTGCTACCTCTACTACTACTACTACTACTACTACCACTACTCCTACTACTGCTACTCCTACTACTACTACCTCTAGTACTACTACTGCTACCACTACTACTCCTCCTACTACATTTACTACTACTACTACTACTACCTCTACTCCTCCTAGTACTACTACTCCTACTACTACATTTACTACTACTATTACTACTACTACCTCTACTCCTCCTATTCATACTACCACTACTACTCCCCCTGCTACATTTACTACTACTACTACTACCTCTACTCCTCCTAGTACTACTACCACTACTACTACTCCTACTACTACATTTACTACTGCTACTCCTACTACTACTACCTCTAGTACTACTACTACTGCTACCACTACTACTCCTCCTCCTCCTACTACTCCTACTACTACATTTACTACTACTATTGCTACTATTACTACTACTACTTCCTCTACTCCTCCTACTACTACTACCACTACTCCTCCTCCTACTACTACTCCTACGAGATTTACTACTACTACTGTTACCACTACTACTCCTACTACTACATTTACTACTACTATTACTACTATTATTACTACTACCTCTACTTCTCCTACTACTACCACTATTACTCCTACTACTACTACTACTACTCCTACTATGACATTTACTACTACTTCTAATACTGTTACCACTACTACTCCTACTACTACTACTACTCCTAGTAGTACTTCTACTGCAACTGCTAATATCATTATTACTACAACTCCTACTTTACCTACTACTACTACCATTGCCCTACTACTACTACTGTCACTTCTACTACTTAACTGCTACTACTAGTAATACTTCTACTGCAACTACTAACACAATTATTACTGATATTACTAATGCTACTGCTGCTACTACTACTATTATTTATATTGCAACTACTGACAGCATTGTTGCTTGCATTACAACTGCTATAACTTCTATGGCTATTACTACTACTTTTACCATTAAATCTACTGCTACTTCTACTGTTAATTCTATTGCCACCTCTACTATTAATTCTACTGCTACCTCTACTCCTCCTATACCTCATAATTCTAATGCCACCTACTATTACTACTGCTACCTCTACTACTAATTCTACTACCTACTATATTTATTTACTGCTACCATCTACTATTTATTCTACTTCTACTACTACTTCTACTTCTACTTCTACTATTATTCTACTGCTACCTCTTACTATTAATTCTCTGCTGCTACCTCTACTATTTTATTCTACTACTACTACTACTGCTACTACTACTGCTACCTATACTATTAATTCTACTGCTACTACTATTAATTTTACTGCTACTATTTATCTATTACCTTACTTAATTCTACTGCTACTTCTACTATTTATTCTACTGCTCTAAACTCTACTATTTATTTACTAATACCTCTACTATTCTGCTACTACTAATTCTACTGCTACTCTACTATTTATACTGCACCTCTACTACTATTCTATGCTGCTACTTTACTAATTATTCTTACTACCTGTACACTCCTCTGCTACCTCTACTATTAATTCTACTGCTACCTCTACTATTTATTCTACTGCTACCTCTACTATTAATTCTACTGCTACCTCTACTATTAATTCTACTGCTACCTCTACTATTTATTCTACTGCTACCTCTACTATTAATTCTACTGCTACCTCTACTATTAATTTAACCTTACCTCTGCTACCCTTACTATTAAATTCTAATGCTAGAACTTTACTGCTACCTTCTACTATTCTACTTACTCTACTATTAATTCCTACTGCCTTACTACTATTATTATCTACTATTAATTCTACTGCTACCTCTACTATTTATTCTACTGCTACCTCTACTATTTATTCTACTGCTACTTCTACTATTAATTCTACTGCTACCTCTACTATTAATTCCTCTGCTACTTACTGCTAATGCTAGAACTACTCCTACTATTACTACAAACAACACTATTATTATCACTATTTCTATATTCACTGTTATTACTTCTGTTATTACTACTGCACCTTTAATAATAATACCTCTTCTGTTACTACTATTACTAATAATTGTATTAATACTATTATTACCGGTATTTCTATATTGATTATTGTTCTAACTACTGCTAGTACTAATACTACTTTTACATCTATAACCGCTGCTATTCATGAAAGGAAGCACTACTGTCGTAAAAACGTTTTCAAAAAGGGAAAACAGCATCTCCTCAGAGGAACCGTTTTAACTGAAGGACTGGGAGAAACAGACTAATGTTCCTGTCGGCATGAAAACAGATGAAGAGGAGGGGGCCATTATAACTGTGATGACTCCCACTTTCATATTTGTCTTTTTCTTTGAATTTGGTTAACCCCTACACAAGCTTTGTTCAGCAGGTACTGTGTTGCTTGGAGCTGAATCGATTTTTCATGTCAATGTTATTTCAGTCTGTTTTTTTCTTTGTGGAGATACAGATGTGCAGAGGAGAACCACAAAGAGCTTAGTTCAGCCAATAATCTGCTCCCTTAACAAAACGAAAGCCACCAATCTCATTTGGTAATAACAAAAAAATATTGTACTTTAAAAGCTTCAAGAAGTGAAAAAAATGATGTTATGAAAAAAATGAATGCAGTGTTTATGGAGCTCTTGTTCTCCCTCTCCTCTGGGTTTTCTATTATACTCTTTAATTTAAAACATAATTGTTAATGTTTCAGGCAGGCAGATGACATCCACCCCAATGTCGGACGAAGGTGTGCTAAAACGGTTTATGCTAATGCAGTAATGGAACTAAAAGCATCTGCCAAGTCTTGATCACAGTCACGCCAGTTATGAGAAAACCAACCTACAAACAAGCGTCAGGCCCTGAAGCACCGCAGGCATACAAAAAACATCCACTGTAAATAACAGGCCGTAGCGTTGGCTGTGAAGCAAAAGCTAAAGGCATTTTTCCTCCAATACAAACTGAAATCTAGTACATTATCATTCCCTGCCACGGTCAGTGCATTAAACCACGACCCTGGCCTCTGAGCGTGCACTGAGCGTGCACTGAGCATGCATTTTGAAACCTGAATATGCTAACCACCTCTTAATGTTTTAATATGCGCTGCCTTTAAAGTTCGACTCGTGTGGTGGAATTTTCCATTCCACTGATGCTTAACAGATTGATTCTCAGTCTTCCATATTCGAAACACCTCTGGGATCACAGGATAAATGTATTCCACCTCGGCTATGGCTTACCTCTCTTTTGCATAATCCCTTGCGAGTTGCTCTTGCAACGCGCCTGCTCCTGTTCTACCCGCATCCACAGGTATCAAAATGGCAACCTTAACCTTATGCCAAATCATTCAGACTATCTTTCTCGCTTGGGAACGCCATGTAAGATGCCATAAATACACACAGAAACAGCACTACATCACAGCTGTAGACGAACTGAGTGACCTTTGAGGACAAGCTGAAAATGGAAGCAGTGCTTTTTGTTCTGTTCCATTGAGTGTTTATAAAGTGCAGTAACTCATAAGCATCATAAATGCCACTTTGCTACAGTAAACCTATTTAAGAGCATATTTTAGCTGGGTCAATGTCAAGGTTTCTGAAATGACCAAAATCGTATTAAACAGTACACGATGTGCATTTTTACATCTTCATATATATTAAATTTATATTAATGTGCATCTTATATCTTAAATATAGTGTTTAAAAGCTGTTAATTGCCTAATACAGTTAGTTGTTCTGGTCTGGTTGCACCATGTGACTTATTGGTTGTGCCGCCTGACTATTCTGATTCATTTCTAAGTAAACAGACATTTATTTAGACACCTGTAGAAATATCCAGCCTTGAACCTGACCTTTATGCTTTTTGTACACTTCTATTTTCAAATAAATAAATATTGATATAATAATTACACCTTTAGATGGTTTTGCTAAGGTCGTGCCACCTGACATAGTGACCTGAACCATTCTAGCTAAAATGACTCCAGAATTGAATTGACCACTGCACCATAAAGGTCAACTGAGCTATTCTTTACTCCGCTTTGCTCTGGTGTCACTTTTGTAAAAGCATGTTAAAATAAAAATTATTAAATTATTAAAAAATAAAAATGATTCCTGGTTGCAATACCTGACACTCAAGGAATTCACTTGCACATAAACGTTACGCAGCTTTGAAAGTTGCCTTAGTTCTATATGCTTTTCATACATTTTTTAAGTTTTCAAACATAAAATCATGTTAATTTGTTGTATTTAGAACTTTATATATCTATATACCTTTTTGATACTGTAAATAATCAACATATATGGCTGGAGAGTTGCACTGCCTGACATGTTTGGGTGCAAATAAAAAACCTAAATCGAATTTAATATGGACACGGTGAAAATTGTTTCACATAAAAGAGGTTTTGTTGAATCACTTGATACGTCGTATATTGTTTATATTATTTTGGGGAACTAAATGGATTTTATACAAATTTATTTGAACGTTTATATTGGTTGGATGCCATTTAATTCGTCATTCTTTTATTAATTCATTCATCT